>JASANE010022424.1:0-10205 GCA_030248225.1 Trileptium ribeirensis | reverse complement strand
AGGCAGAGGGTAGAACGAGACGCAAATTCCCGCATGGATCTTTCGTGATAATATTTCAATTTTCCCGACAAAAAAAAAAAAACGTGCCCGAGCTCTGTCGGCTCACACGGCAGATGACGGCGCTCTTGGGGTCAGGTAAAAAAAAAAGAGGCCGGGGGGAGCGTAACCAGACTTCTCCCGCATTTGCCCAATCTTTCGTGAGGACACCCCAATTTTCCGCATATAGTGCCCAGTAAATGGGGCCTGTTTGACGGGTACGTCCGAAGAGGAGGTCCTATGCCTTTCGTGATATATTTCAATTTTCCGACACACACCACAGCGCAACTGTTTTTTCTCGGCCACACGGAGACGAGGCCTCTTCGGATGGGGCAGGTCTGAACGTAACCAAATTTCACATTTTGCCACCCTTCGTGATAGATTTTCTGACACAACCATATTAGGCTGAGGCTCACACGGTATTTGATGAGCTACGTTCGGTAGGCGAGTACGGCAAACCCCACCTTTCGTGATAATATTTCAATTTTCCCGAATACACGTGTAGACGCCCGTCGCGCGCCACAGGCATTATGGCCTCTTCGCACCGGAGGGGTACCGTAGCGTAACCAAATTTCCGCATTTGCCCACCTCCGTGATAGATCGATTCCCGCAACATAGCGAGCTTCTCCCCGTCGCTCAGTGCGAGTGTCGGAGGACCACGACGCATCTCCCGCATTTGCCGAATTTTTGGATACACTTCTCCAGTTTCCCGACACACCACAGCGCCGAGTTCGGGCCACACGGCATGACTGGCTGTTCGGGATGACGTTCGGAGAGGTACGTCTGAGATCTCCCGCATTTGCCCAATCTTTCGTGAGAAGGTTTCAATTTTGCAAATATTTTGTTAGTGTTACATGTCGCGCCACTGCACCTATGGCACCTATGATGTATACACATTTATTCTCACATGTGAATTTCTACTGTTATACTTTGTAACTTTTGAGCAATAAGTACAATTTATTGATAGATGACATTTTTATGATTGACAAATATATCAATCACCATATACTACATTAGTTAAATATCTATTATTATGTTATTAGACGATACATTAGATTTTTTGGTGGTTATACCTATATTTGGATATTGCCTTAATAGCTTATGTCCGTTCGATCGATGAATGCTCAACAGAAGGCGGCAAAAGTGAGTGTAACTTCTTTGTTATTTTGGGGTCTAACCAGCTGACTCTATTATTTTTTAGGCTTAGGCGAGGAGATCCTCCGGGACGCCTCTAAGTCTCACACCAACAGTCGCGTTTCTGGAGAGTCTCTGTATTCCGGCGTAGGCTATTAGCACGCGACATCTTTAGAAACACAGTTTTGACGGTCTGAACTAAAAATACAAAACCATGCAATAGACACAAATTTATAATATTTTTTCTGGTTTCTGTGCTTGAAAATACTTGTATTTTATGAGAATACCGAAAGCGTATTATGACAACATATATACCCTTACGGTCTCGCGCCATCGGCACACGCGACGTCCAAATAGCTTTTACGATAAAAACAGGCATACCTGCCAGCAGGGCTGTGAGTTTCTTTTGCTGTGATCACGGCCCTTCGTACCACTGACATTACACCGGTGGTCTCTACCCAAACCGCGAGTTCGATACCGGCACTTACCTACTACAAATCCAACCCTGACTTCAAACCGACACTTCATCCAAAAAGCCACAAAATTACAAGTAATCACTCGCTGATATACATAAAAATTTATCAAATTTAAACAAAAGCGTCAGCAAGCGACGAAATTCCTACTAGATGGGGCGCTAGTGAACACACAATACGTAATCAACCATCAAACTGTACTGCTAACACAATCAAATTTTATGGCCATTTTAAGTTATGAAAACCTTACAGCTTTATTTGCAACAAGATTATGTCTGAAGTGAATTAACCAATTTTATTGAAGTGACTTTAGTACAATAATACTCAGGTTCTTCGTGTACATGAGCATGCAGACTGCATGAACTTCCGTTCGTGAACGATAGCTGTTGAATCATCATTTAAAATTACAGTCTGTTAACAGTTCGATTCAGGATTTTCGGTATCACTTGTGCGAAATTGCAGGTAAAGCGAAATCTCTAATTTGTGATATCATAAGATACCTGGCAATATTGTCCAGTGTTTGTTTTAATATATTTTCAGCATACGTGTTATTCTATTTTTGTGGCAAATTTAGTTCAAAATTTCATCGAATTTCAGCTCCTTTTCGGTAATACACGTATCGTTTACCTCATAGCTGATATTAAATTTATGTTCAATGTTATTATAAAGTTATCTAATACTTCTAGTGCCTATCATTAAAACCCGTATACAAATTAATATGCGTTGGTGAAACCAATCCCTCAAGGCTATAAAAATGTGTTGCAGAAAACTGCTTAAATCTAACGTTCGAGGTACAGTCAAATATTTGAAAAGTAATTTTTTTAAATTCTTTTTAATACACCGAAGTTGTGTCAAGGTCGTAAGAAGTGAAAGATACCTTCGATTAAAAGTAACCACAATGTAAATCTCGCAAAAGAACTAAACTTAATTATTTTTGTAGGAATATACACTTAGACTCAGAGATGTGATGTTATTTAAATCTTTAAGCAAGAACATTGGCATAAATATATTCAGTTGTGTTTATGAGAATACCAGAAAATTTTATTGTGTTCGCCATACAGTTTGATGGTTGATTACGTATTGTGTGTTCACTAGCGCCCCATTGTAGTAGGAATTTCGTCGCTTGCTGACGCTTTGTTTAAATTTGATAAATTTTTATGTATATCAGCGAGTGATTACTTGTAATTTTGTGGCTTTTTGGATGAAGTGTCGGTTTGAAGTCAGGGTTGGATTTGTAACTGTAGTAGGTAAGTGCCGGTATTGAACTCGCGGTTTGCGATCGAGCCACCGGGTGTAATGTCAGTGGTACGAAGGGCCATGATCACAGCAAAAGAAACTCACAGCCCTGCTGGCAGGTATGCCTTGATCTTGATATCCTTATCGTCAAAAGCAGCTGTTGGACGTCGCTGTGCCAATAGCACAAGACCATAAGGGTATATCTAAATTTAAATTTCTTGGTAATCGCTTCGTCTATTTCTGAGTAAATACAAGTATTTTCAACACAGAAACCAGAAAAAAGAATATGTTATAAATTTGTGTTGAAAGCGCCGCAGTTTAGACAGAATTACAGTGATATATCGCTATTGCCATGGTTTTGTATTTTTAACTAGTGAGCTTGGTTCAGAAGCATTCAAAACTGTGTTTCTAAAATCTAAATATATTTCACATGCTAATGGGCTCTACACACCCTACGCCAGAAATTCGTCCGGAGACTCTCCAGAAACGCGACTGTTCAAAAACTATGCATTGCCTTGGACAACTAAGAACCTTAAAGCGTCAAAGAATCTGCCTCGGCCTGAGCCTAAAAATAAGGATGAGCATTACGCGTGGGCTGGTTGAATTCCAAAATAGCAAATGACCTTCGCGTTCGTTTGCCGCCTTCTGTTTGACGCTTCATGGATCGAACGGACATAAGCTATTAAGGCAATGCCAAATATCAGTATAACCACCAAGTATAACAAAAAAATCTAATGCACTCTCGTAACCTTATAAATCAAATCATTAATAATGATATTTATTAACTAATGTAGTATATGGTGATTGATATATTTGTAAAATCATTGCAAAAATGTCATATATCAATAAATCCCGTACCTTATTCCATTATTTGCTCAAAGTTACAAAGATCGTATTGACAGTCGAAAGTGAATGGCGGCCGTGACGAAATGTGTGTAAAATAGATGTTGTATACATCATAGGTGCCATAGGTGCCATGGCCCAAAATTTTAACAAATATGAGCACAATACCATAAATTTTAAGCGAATATTCGGGAAAATTGAAATATTATCACGAAAGATTGGGCAAATGCGGGAGAATTTGGTTACGCTCAGACGTACCCTCTCCGAACGTCCCCATCCGAACAGGCCATCATCTGCCGTGTGAGCCGACAGAGCTCGGGCACCTATGCCATATATATTCGGGAAAATTGAAATATTATCACGAAAGATTGGGCAAATGCGGGAGAATTTTGGTTACGCTCAGACCTACCCTCTCCGAACGTACTCATCCGAAGAGGCCATCATCTACCGTGTGAGCCGACAGACCTCGGGCACCTATGCACATATATTCGGGAAAATTGAAATATTATCACGAAAGATTGGGCAAATGCGGGAGAATTTTGGTTACGCTCAGACCTACCCTCTCCGAACGTCCCCATCCGAAGAGGCCATCATCTACCGTGTGAGCCGACAGACCTCGGGCACCTATGCACATATATTCGGGAAAATTGAAATATTATCACGAAAGATTGGGCAAATGCGGGAGAATTTTGGTTACGCTCAGACCTACCCTCTCCGAACGTACTCATCCGAAGAGGCCATCATCTACCGTGTGAGCCGACAGACCTCGGGGCCTATGCCATATATATTCAGGAAAATTGTAATATTATCACGAAAGATTGGGCAAATGCTGGAGAATTTTGGTTACGCTCAGACCTACCCTCTCCGAAAGTCCCCATCCGAAGAGGCTATCATCTGCCGTGTGAGCCGACAGAGCTCGGGCACCTATGCCATATATATTCGGGAAAATTGAAATATTATCACGAAAGATTGGGCAAATGCGGGAGAATTTTGGTTACGCTCAGACCTACCCTCTCCGAACGTACCCATCCGAACAGGCCATCATCTGCCGTGTGAGCCGACAGAGCTCGGGCACCTATGCCATATATATTCGGGAAAATTGAAATATTATCACGAAAGATTGGGCAAATGCGGGAGAATTTTGGTTACGCTCAGACCTACCCTCTCCGAACGTACCCATCCGAACAGGCCATCATCTGCCGTGTGAGCCGACAGAGCTCGGGCACCTATGCCATATATATTCGGGAAAATTGAAATATTATCACGAAAGATTGGGCAAATGCGGGAGAATTTTGGTTACGCTCAGACCTACCCTCTCCGAACGTCCTCATCCGAAGAGGCCATCATCTACCGTGTGAGCCGACAGACCTCGGGCACCTATGCCATATATATTCGGGAAAATTGAAATATTATCACGAAAGATTGGGCAAATGCGGGAGAATTTTGGTTACGCTCAGACCTACCCTCTCCGAACGTCCTCATCCGAAGAGGCCATCATCTACCGTGTGAGCCGACAGACCTCGGGCACCTATGCCATATATATTCGGGAAAATTGAAATATTATCGCGAAAGATTGGGCAAATGCGGGAGAATTTTGGTTACGCTCAGACCTACCCTCTCCGAACGTACCCATCCGAACAGGCCATCATCTGCCGTGTGAGCCGACAGAGCTCGGGCACCTATGCCATATATATTCGGGAAAATTGAAATATTATCACGAAAGATTGGGCAAATGCGGGAGAATTTTGGTTACGCTCAGACCTACCCTCTCCGAACGTCCTCATCCGAAGAGGCCATCATCTACCGTGTGAGCCGACAGACCTCGGGCACCTATGCCATATATATTCGGGAAAATTGAAATATTATCACGAAAGATTGGGCAAATGCGGGAGAATTTTGGTTACGCTCAGACCTACCCTCTCCGAACGTACCCATCCGAACAGGCCATCATCTGCCGTGTGAGCCGGCAGACCTCGGGCACCTATGCCATATATATTCAGGAAAATTGTAATATTATCACGAAAGATTGGGCAAATGCTGGAGAATTTTGGTTACGCTCAGACCTACCCTCTCCGAAAGTCCCCATCCTAAGAGGCCATCATCTGCCGTGTGAGCCGACAGAGCTCGGGCACCTATGCCATATATATTCGGGAAAATTGAAATATTATCACGAAAGATTGGGCAAATGCGGGAGAATTTTGGTTACGCTCAGACCTACCCTCTCCGAACGTCCTCATCCGAAGAGGCCATCATCTACCGTGTGAGCCGACAGACCTCGGGCACCTATGCCATATATATTCGGGAAAATTGAAATATTATCACGAAAGATTGGGCAAATGCGGGAGAATTTTGGTTACGCTCAGACCTGCCCTCTCCGAACGTACCCATCCGAACAGGCCATCATCTGCCGTGTGAGCCGACAGAGCTCGGGCACCTATGCCATACATATTCGGGAAAATTGAAATATTATCACGAAAGATTGGGCAAATGCGGGAGAATTTTGGTTACGCTCAGACCTACCCTCTCCGAACGTACCCATCCGAACAGGCCATCATCTGCCGTGTGAGCCGACAGAGCTCGGGCACCTATGCCATATATATTCGGGAAAATTGAAATATTATCACGAAAGATTGGGCAAATGCGGGAGAATTTTGGTTACGCTCAGACCTACCCTCTCCGAACGTCCTCATCCGAAGAGGCCATCATCTACCGTGTGAGCCGACAGACCTCGGGCACCTATGCCATATATATTCGGGAAAATTGAAATATTATCACGAAAGATTGGGCAAATGCGGGAGAATTTTGGTTACGCTCAGACCTACCCTCTCCGAACGTCCTCATCCGAAGAGGCCATCATCTACCGTGTGAGCCGACAGACCTCGGGCACCTATGCCATATATATTCGGGAAAATTGAAATATTATCACGAAAGATTGGGCAAATGCGGGAGAATTTTGGTTACGCTCAGACCTACCCTCTCCGAACGTACCCATCCGAACAGGCCATCATCTGCCGTGTGAGCCGACAGAGCTCGGGCACCTATGCCATATATATTCGGGAAAATTGAAATATTATCACGAAAGATTGGGCAAATGCGGGAGAATTTTGGTTACGCTCAGACCTACCCTCTCCGAACGTCCTCATCCGAAGAGGCCATCATCTACCGTGTGAGCCGACAGACCTCGGGCACCTATGCCATATATATTCGGGAAAATTGAAATATTATCACGAAAGATTGGGCAAATGCGGGAGAATTTTGGTTACGCTCAGACCTACCCTCTCCGAACGTACCCATCCGAACAGGCCATCATCTGCCGTGTGAGCCGAGAGAGCTCGGGCACCTATGCCATTGCCATATATATTCCACCTTAATTTATATGCTCCAACACACGTCTATAATTATCCTCAACCGAAATTGAAAACATTGCTATTAATAAACAGACAAGACCATAACGCCACGTGTCAAGCCCGCACAATTGCTTATTACTGCGTTAGCATCATGAAGCATAAACGTTTATAAATAAAGTGCATAAATAGATAAATGTGTGCATGCACAAGGCAAAAACTAGTATTATACAATTACCAAAGAAAACAACCACAACAATAAACACACACACATATATAATATATATATCCGTCCATTTATATAACAAACAAAGAGCCATGAAAAGCACATACATATCAAAACACATATATGTTCATGAAAGCAATGTGAGTGTATATAAGAGAAAGCAGCGATAGTAAGCCATGACAGTAGTGAAACCAAATCTGTTTCGTATTCGGAGTCCCTAGCCTAGAGTGAAATCGAAAACCTTTATTCCTAATATCACGGTCTGGCATGGACACACATAGTGAAAGCGAGAGAGAGAGAGAGAAAGCAAGGAGAAATAGAGGTAGATTGGAAGGTTGGTTTGTATACCATGGTAATACTGCAACATTATTGTCATTATTGCCTGATATACTGAACAGAAAGCACAAGCACAAACAAAGCCAAGGCTTATAGATATTTTGAAAACGATCCATGAGTTGTAATGAAACAGAAAATCCTAGGGGGGAGTTGAAATGGTGAGGCCGCGTGTTTTCGTCTCTGGGGTTCGCCTGGTCTACAAAGTTGCGTGGACAGATTACGGTACATTTGTAAACCTGCTAGCACTACTGCTGGAACCTTGAGATGTGGGAAAACAAACTAGCCGAAAGCAAAGGACATTAAAAATAACGGCAAAATTATCTTCAGCGTTCCAAATTTTGACAAATGGGATGTGGAATAAATTAATTATGCGTCAAACACCGAAACATCGTTGTGCCAAATAATAATTATTATTTTCGACAAGTCTCGCTATAAATAATAGCATATACAATCAAGCGTCGCTAGGCAATTTTAACTGCGGAGGGTAACCCACAAGATGCGGCTGTTGTCACAGTCGAAGGGTGGTTGCAAAACTTTTTACAGTTATTACCCGGCTGCGCCATCGGAAACTGGGTGGGGGCATGTCACTCTGCTGCACCTTTCCCTGTGGAAGCATAGGCATGTCTACGCGTTTTGCAATTGCGATACTATAAAACAATAAATTTGCCATGAATCGAGACGTGCTACATTTTATCAGGCAAAATATCAACTTGAAAACAAAGCGCTTGGCACAGCTATCATCAGCTAAACTTATTTTATAAATCAATAATCAATATAGCTATCGTCACTTTCGGGTACTAAGATTAAGGCAGTACTCTACTGAATACGAAACTGAAGCAATGACACGCCAGACTTCCGTCGGACGCTAGTAACAGAGAAATTTAATGAATGCTGTATTTAGTTGACGCTGTATAAAATAAACATATGTATATAATATATAGATATATGTATATATATAGATATATATATATACATATATCAACATATATACATATATCAGCTTCCAGCTGATCACATGTTTCCTCTCGCCACTGCTGTCTCCGCTTGTCCCGGGTATATATGATGCGGCAAACAACATGGACGAGTGGAGACGTGCGATCAGCCTGTAGGCACCCTGCAACCGCAGGGTTAGGCAGTCAGATATATATATATATTTGTTTAGTTATATATATTTTATATAACGTCAACTAAACTAACTAATGTAATGCACTGTATGGTGGTCTGCAGTCGGTTTACCTTTCGCCACTTCATCGTCTTTTCCACACTGTGGCCAGAATTGTTTCCGGTACTCGCCGACGCGAACATATAAGCCCTCTCTTGGGACAACTACATTTGTTGCCACTAGATCGACGAATTAAGTACAAGATACTTCTGCTCATTTACAATGCGTTAAGTTGTAACAACCTATCATATATTGTTGATATGCTCTACAAACGTTTAGTTTCTATATATCTGATCTGTATGTTGCCATAGATTTTTGTGTTGTAGATTCGAAATTATTTCAGGTTTCGGGCGTTGTTAAAGTTAGTGAAGAATTGTGGGTGAACTTTAATTCCAACTATTTGACTGACCGTAGTTTGTATATTAACATGGATGATGCGTTCTTCTCTACAATTATTTCAGAAATAGTTTAGAGAAGTGTGATGTGGTCTATTTTATGTATTACAAACAAATGTACTTTATCTTTTCCGATGATGTGGTCGCAATTCGGCCGCCCTCCAGTGTTGTCGGGGGGAGGTGCTAACTATCAGGTCTGCAACTACTAATAAGAATGGAAGTATAAATAATAATCACCTGCTGCTTCCATTTCTGATCTAATTTCATAGGTTATTCAACACTAACAGTTGTTTTCCCTAAAGCAACCCTGACCTGCAGTCGAATTCACAGAAAACTAATGAGTAGGGTACTACACTCTGGCGTCACGTACCAAACTACACCATCGGATAGAGTAACGTACATGATTTTGACCTTCTTATGTGAAGTTCATATGATGATATACCCTAACTAATATCATTAAGTTCTCTGCTGATTTTGTCTAATTGGGTCTCAGGATGATAAACGTTGTATGCTTTATAGTTGTGCTAAAGTAAAGAATACGTCTTACCGAAGGCCAAATATTCTACAGATTTTTGGTAAACCTTTACGTTAAGTCATTAACTGATTTCAACTTAAGTTGTCTATCCAGAAGAGAACAGAAGTTGTGAACGGAAATGTGGGTTCAATTCGGATTAGTATAATGCAAATCAAGGCGAAAGTAACCTTGACAAGCGTAAATAAAATACGGGCCATGCCTTTCTCGATATACTAATGCGGCGTTCATGTTATAATGTTCCCCACATTTGGAAACTATGTACCAAATACAGTATCAGGCACACTGCCGATAATAGAGTGTCTTAGACACCCTATGTTTTCTATAGATTTTTTCAAAGGTAGCTATTTAAAGGTATTGTCACTTAGCGACAGTGTAAAGCACACCGTGTCTCCTTTGTAGTTTTTTTGACGGTGTTCGGCATAATCTTGTCAACATTCATATGGTTTAAATACAAATACCGATATTTATCAAAAATCAGTAGATAT
>JASANE010022423.1:0-46690 GCA_030248225.1 Trileptium ribeirensis | reverse complement strand
TAATGATACTTAGGGTAAATTTCAGTGCACGAGATTCAGTTCGCGAACGGGAATTGTTATTGAATTGAACAGTTTGATTCAGGATTTTCGGTCTCTTGGTACGGAATTGCAACTTAGGTGAAATCACTAATTTGTGATACATAAAATACCTGCGGACCTTGTCTAGTGTCATTTTCAATATTTTCCCAGTGGACTTGGTGGACCCGGTATTGCAGTTTTGTAGCAAATAGGCCAAAAAATCAGCGATTTTCAGTTCCTAAGTGGTAACTCACGTATCGTTTACTCTAGAGGTGATATTAAATTTATGTTCGTGTTAGTTCAAAGTTATCTTGATACCGTGCAGTGCCTACTTCACTAACATCCATTAATAAATTAGCAGACGTCAGTGAAGTCATGCCCTCAAAATTGTAGTAATTAGGTGGCACAACAGTGCTTTAGACCTTTATTAGTTAAAGATTTGAAAAGGAAGCTTTTTAAAATTTTTGACATGCTAAACCCGTATCAAGGTTGTAAATCGAGACTGACATGGTGTCGAGCGCTGACCATTGTTTTGTTATTCTTTAACGTAAATAACTAATAAGTTAAGTCCCAGCAGCTAGGTTACTTTATCAAATTATTTCTGTTGTAAATTACGCGTAAATAAGCTAAAGAGAATTGCATTAGCTTGCTGCTATTTTTCCGAGCGCAGGACTAACAACATCCGTATAATTTTCGCATTACTGTGTTCAATCCAAGCTTAGAACTCAATCATTAAACGCTATGTTGAAAAATATATGTGCTTATTACAAGTATTAACACAAAAAATACGACGCTACAATGTATTTACAAGCAACAATTAGGAAATTACGTTTGTAGTTGCTAAAGATAGTCTTCGATCAAAGAGTTATCACAATACAAATGGCCACAGTGCTCCAAATCCCACAAAAGAACTAGATTTAGGCAATTTTATAAGAATATGTACTTAAACAGAATCCATTCTCAGAAGCCTTAGAAGCAAGAACAGTGGTATAAATATACCTAGTTGTGTTTAAAGAAATTTTACATATTTTATGGTTTTAAGCACATAATTTAGTGCTTAATTGCGGATTGTGAGCTACGTTTTACTCGTGCGACGGTACTTAGGATTTCGTCACTTGCTGACGCTTTGTATTTATTTTGATTAAACGTTTTTCTTGAATAAAATAATTCGCAGTTGCCAATTTCGTTGTAGCAGCCAACGTTAGCTCCAGTGGATAACAAGAGCGGACAGATAAGGTGTACTGCATGAGTAACATTAAGGAGCACCCCTACCATCCACTTGTATCATTCAGCGAGCCGTCCACATATACCGAGAACATAAAGCTGGTGATTTGGGCAACCCTTCAAAAACGTTTAAGAAACAAAAAATTACCTTATTAACGATTACTTCAAAAACTTTAAGTAACTGATTTGTCACCGTTTGACATTTAAACTTGTAATCTTTTGTATCGATCGAACATTCCATCATTTAGTGTTTTAAAACCTTCACATCACATGTAATGTTAGCGAACTTAGATGCATTATCATTAATAAAACGAAATATGTTAGGAACTAAAAATGTAATAATGCGAGTTGCCATGTTGTTTTGTCAAACAAATTTATGGCCAAACAGCAAAAGAAGCATTGTGTTAGCGCTTAGTAATAAGTTGGCGAAATGAAGTTTTTAAATTTGGAATTGGCTATTGACTTGGGAATTGAACTTGTTTTATTCTCAAACATCGTTTTGTATATTTACTATAAAAGAGAATGGTAGAGGGCGCAGATTAAGTTTACTCATGCATACTACATAGTTAATCTGGTAAAAATATTATGCATCGATGTTTAATATATTCGTCGCCATATTATCAAATAGCAAGGTATTTTCAATACCATTCCTGCAAACTACAGCTAATTAAATATCATATACCTAAAATTACCAAAACGGCGCGGTAATGATGGGTCACAACGGCTTTAAGGGCTTTTATTTATTAGTACCATTGTCGTCATTGTTATTGATACAACATTGATGGGACGTTAAAGAAGAATAAGACTCATCATATTCCCGGCCAAAGTGAACTTGAGATGCGGAAGTAAAATGCAGGCCTTGCCGTTCTCGATATACTAAGCCCAAGCTTAGTCTTAGCCTAAGCTGGAAGGTCCTTATATGAGACTTATAGACACGAAGCCTAAACAACCCCCTGCTTGAAGCTGTTATTTTTTCTTACGTTATAACGTACTGCCCTTCAGGATTACTGGGACCATATTCCCCATCACCACACGAAACTGCCAAATATGGTTTTGGCCCAATTCCTGGTTTCGGGGCACGGTGGTTTTTCAGGGGTGACCATTCGTTTTACCTGTAGATTTTTAGTTCCAGGTTTTGGAGTTGAGGACAATTTTTTTAATTTTGCAAAAGTGCTGACTCAGATTTTGTGGAGAGCACAAACATTCAGATATTCAATAACGATATTTATATATACGTTATGCACTCATTTTTTGGCTGCTCACTATGTGAGGACTCATTTTAAAGAGTACACGTGAGATGATTAGAACGGCAAGACGACACAGTCATTGTGACATGTATGTAACTACTTAATTTGATGTCATTACAGTTTACCATGATAGATAAGACATGCTCGTAGGGAGTGAGGAGATTATTCCCTTGAGGCTGAGAACTGATCTCCCCTCCCCAGGAAGCCCCACTGGATCTTTACTTTTTACCCCCATAGGCCGAAATTGATCAATTTTGAACAATATAGCTATAATTTTCTTGGGAAAAATAATTAACCCCTTGATGAGCTGGTTTAGAATATACACATTTTGGCCAGATTTTAAGCAACAAGTTTTTGGATTTCGAACTTTTGGAATTCCTTCGTACTCAAGAATTTCGAAAAAATTTGACGATAATTCCATCATTTTATATAACATTCTGGCAGCAGTTAAACGAGCTGAAACGCATGTTGTCAAAATTAACGCAATAAAGTCATGGATTAACGACTTTGTATTTCATAGTACCAATAATTCCTTAACCCAAGATTCTATTCCATTGATCTATTATTTATAGATAAAGTGGACTCCAAACTGCTAAACTGTATAGTTGTGGAATGTATTCAGCCAGTTTTATAATGGAAGATCGGTTTTAGGAAATAATACTATGACTAAGTTATATCTGATATGGCTACAAAAAATATCCATATGCCATGTCCGAATTCCCAGGGCCGGGGGAGTGGCTAGTGAAAAAGGGTCGGCCCTTAATATATCCGAAGGGACAGTAAACAGGAGGTGAAAGAGTGAGAAGTTCAACCCCAAGTTTTGGTTAAATATTCCATAATTGCTCCTAATTTTTGAGAAATCTCACAGAGCGGGGCGGGGCTTTGGTGCGAGAGTGAAGAAGACATTAATTCGGATACTGTGTTTCTCAATGAAGAGGCAGAAGTCGATGCCTGAGATAAATTCTAAATTGTCATTATAATGACGTACATCCAGTATTTCAATGCATATAAAACAATGAAAAAAGTCTATAGCGTCTATACACATGGTGTTAGTTTTGTAAACTGACACTTTGGGGTAGTATGGACATGGTTGTTGATGGATAGTATGGACATCAAATATGACAACTTGGGTCATTGAAATCTATTTACTTCATTGTTAAAAACAAAATACTATGCCGATTGATGGAAAACTGAAAGTGAGACAATATAACCTAGAACAAGTAAACGAGAGCAAAAAAATGCTGGATAACTGGATGAATGCGAATTAGACTTCAAATATTTTGATTCACATTTGAAATTTCACCGTGCCAAGACCATTCAAACACTGCAACGGGAAACAAAATCTGCACAGAATTCCGACACTAAAATTAGAACGTCTGTTGAAAACTTTAGGAATCACATCCTTTGTTGTTCCAATTTGCTTATGTACAATTTATTTGTTCCAATTCTGCTTGAGTTTTATTGGAGTGACATTCCTCATCCTTACTGATGTCGCAGCTTTTTTCACTGGTCCCACAGTTTCAACACCAAGTTCTTGAAGATACGAATTCCGCATGTCGTTGAACTTGTGGCGAATTTGGTTCAAGGAATGCTTGCAAAAATAAACATAACCACTTATTGAAAGGTTCCGCGCTAAATATTTTTAATCACTTAGATAATTACTTCATCTAAATCTCCAGGCTACTGTGAATACACTGATATATAAACAACTATATGGACTAAATATTAATTTTGATTTCTAAGCGTTAAATTTGATGTGAAAAGTCAAAAAATAAGAAAAACCGAGTGCAATGAAACGATGGTTAACGTGCAGAAAAAATTATAATATTCAGCATGATGTGGGCTGCAGAATAAATAACTGTAGCATTTGTGCAGAGCTTAGTCGCTAGCGTTTATACTCGAACTGTCCACACCAACCAAGTTTACCCTAAATGTACAATACATATTGTGCCCGGAACTCAATCAACTCGTGTTAAACAAACATGAACACAAATTTTACTCAATAACGCTACAAGGAAGTACGTCGCTGTTATAATAAATTCTATTAGAATAAAACCTTATAGGAGAGCCCAACTATTACATGTTAGCATTAAGCTAGTAACTGAAAGTCATGTATTACGAGATATCCGGAAGCAGAGGTATATATTTCCCAAATGTTACGGATGTAAATGAATTATGTTTAATATGAAGCTTCATATCGTACACAAGGCTTAGGCCATACCTAGGACGGAGGAGGGGGTTCCGCTGCTCACTGAACTAAAAGCTTTATCAGCCATAACGCACGACCCGAAAGAGACAAAGGGTAGCATGTGTTTATATGATAGGACGACCATGTGTCCATGTTTGCAATCTGGTATAATTATTATTACATCAATATATACTTGTGTCAATGAAATAACTCTTTTCATAAAAACATCTATAAGTTGAAAGCCAAATTTTGTTAAGTGTGTATCCGATCAATTATCATGACTATTTTTATGTTTATCTAAATGATTATTTTTATGTTTAACCTTTTTTTTTTTTTTTTTTTTAGCTAAATAATGTAACTATGTAATTTGGTTCGCGTCCTAAAGACCCGAATAGGTCAATTTCTAAGTACAGCGATATTAACTTTAGTTCCATTACAGTGTGCAGTAAATATTTATTTCGGCCATATTTGACATAAAATTTTTCGATTTTTTTGTTACAAAATTTAATGGTACCCATCTGTCCGACTAACCAAAGTAAGTTTCATTACGCCCGCCAAAGTATTTTATTCCCGTTACGCCCTTCGCGCAGTTATTTCTTTTCATCTTTTAGTGATACCATTGTTTGAAGCACAAGGGCATATAAACAGTCCAGGTAACAATGCTGTTATTACTACTCGTAGACTCTAAAACTCAAACAGCACAGTGGGTTTTATTTCAATCTACTGGCACTCCTGCGTCTTTCACACAGAAGTGCGTGCACGAACTGCACACCGTAGACACGTCGCGCAACGATTTCACCCAAAATAAAGACAACTTCTTTCCATTGCACGCAAAAAGAAGAGAACGGCTTTCCATTGCCCGCAAAATGCTAATAACGCGCTTCTATTACTACATGTCGAGTGAAATATTGCTGACTATTACTATGCGGCCAGAGCAATGGTAGCTTATATTTATAGCTTCGTGCAATGGTTGATGTCATATCTACAACAACATGCTATCGCATCAACCATATCAGCATCTCTGAGCAATTAGCAATGGTAGTGTTTATTTTTATAGCTTGTGTGCAATGGTTGATACCATATCTACAAAAACGTGTAATTGCAGCAACCACATCTGCATGTTTGTGCAATGGTAGTGCCCATGGACGTCGCCAAGCGGGGCCACGGAGGGTCGTGCAACCCAGTTTGCCTCGGTGCCCCCCAGTTCGGATTTTGTGCCCCTCCAGAAAGTCTTGGTGCCCCTTCAGTTCGGATTTTGTGCCCCTCCAGAAAGCCTTGGTGTCCCCCCAGTTTGGATTTTCTGGCTACGCCCCTGGTAGTGTCTATATGTTGTAGTGGTCGTGCATTGTTAAAATTTCCTTCGATTTTTGCCAATTTGGGATAAATTTTTATAAGTTACCGTTTTTGCCAATTTTACCCTAACGTTTGTCAATTTTCATCCATTTTTGCAAATGTTTGCTAGGCGCGCTAATGCAATGGAGGGATGCGAAGGCTTCAAAGGGAGGGTATTTTTGGTAGAGGAGGGGAGTGTAGGGGTTTGTCCGACCGTTAGGAAGAGAGCGGTAACCCTCCGTATCGCAACGTCTGTTTAATATGTATTCCGATATTATATTGGTGGTGAAAGTGAGCCCACTCGCGGGAATGAAAAATGCTTTTTTAGAAACCGTCAAAATGCAATGGTTTCTATGCTTGATTCACACATATTTGTGTGCACGCCCTGCACACCTTCAGATATTGTGATGGTCATTACACATAAAACGGTTTTGTCACAATATATAAGTTACCCAATCGATTAAAATTTAGATCTTTATAGTTGCTACATTACCAATTTTATTGTATTGTTTTTATCATGAATTCGTCACTACAATGAGAAATCTGTAATTATTGTTCAAACAAAATTTTTCGATTATTTGAATTTTAGTTTGCAACAGTGTAGTGTTAGAAATAACGAGATTACATAACCGTCCAAATTAGATATTGACAGTAAATAACCGATAGCCGTATTGGTTGACAATAACTGTGCTGCCGACGACCATTTCACAATGGTGTATATTATTTATTTAAATGATTTTAACGGAGCAATACACTTTGGAATTTGAATTACGATATAGTAGGCTGCAGTCGTATTATTTCTGAGTTGAGCGCATCAGCTATAATTAGTTACATCATATAACTGTTGGGTGTTTCAATGCATTTTAATATAATAAACAATATAACTCATAGGCAAGTGCGATAACTGTTACTCTTTAAGAGTGGGATTCTCCCAAGTCATATTTACCCAACTCAAAGCCGAGCATATCCCCACGCGCCGAAGGCGCACAGAACATTTTTATGAAACTGAGAAAAAATTTGGCAAAAATTGATAAAATTTTTGCAAAATTGAAACCATTCGGAAATTGGGACTACGTAACATTTTCAAAAATTTACCATCCCACTCTAACTTTCCCTCTTCCGCCGGACATTTGCAAATTTGATGAGTATATATCGTGCATAATGTCGTATTGACAGTGATACATAGTGAAAGCTAAATTGTAATTTGGTACATTATTCTGAACTGAATACTATCAGTACGTCTAAAGTACTACTTTTCAGAGATTGCTTACGGGCTGTGTTTCACAGTATAGATAGATTTATAGAAATTTTGAAAGCTGTTACTTCAGAAATTTATATCAATGAAGTATTTAAATTTATATATATACAATTGAGTAGGGGGGCTAAAATCGCATCAATGATCACCTCATATGTATTCTTATTGTGGATAGAGCACCAGTCTAACGCAAACAAATTTGTTGATTAATGATTAGTGTATGCATAGTTGCCCAATATCTATCCGCTTAAGGGGGTAGATAGTCCGTGGGAGGGACGTAAGTCAAGGGTGTATAAATTATCGAATTTTTAGAAACGTATAATTTTTTTAATGTTTGCCAATTTTGTTTATAATATGTTCAGTACTCTTTGCAATTTGGGCAATTTTACTCAATCTTCTTGAAATTTTACCATGGGGAGATTTGGCTTGCGGGGTGCGTCCAGCCGTCCGGAGATCTCCTCCCAATGATGTAACGTCATGCCAACATTAGCGATGCTAACTCTATCTCTGCCGAGTATTGTGTAAACTCGGCGGCCGAGTTAGATTTTGAATACCCGACCGAAATTTATAAAACTTTATAAAGTTGACATTGCTCGAAAGCACTTAAATAAAACCAAGGTGTATATTAAAATAGAGGGGTACAAATATCAAACTGGAGGGGGACACCAATAACAGACTCGACAGGGCACCATTATCAAATAGGAGGGGGCACATCTATCAAACTGAAGGGGCACCAATAATAAACTGGTGGGAGGAACCAATAAAATCTGGTGGGTGGGGAACACTAATAAACTGGAGGGGCCACCAACATCAAACTGCAGGAAGCCAATATCAAACTAAAGGGGGCCACCAGGATCTAACTGCACATGTATATATCCTCACTACAACTGCACAGAGATGTAGATATGGTTGATGCGATTGCACGTTGTTGTAGATATGCTATCAACCATTGCACGCAAGGTATGAATATAGAAGCTACCATTACTCTGATTGCATAGTAATAGTCAGCAATATTTCACTCGACATGTGGTAATAGAAGCGCGTTATTAGCATTTTGCGGGCAATGGAAAGCCGTTGTCTTCATTTTGCGTGCAATGGAAAGCCGTTGTGTTCATTCTTCGTGCAATGGAAAGAAGTTGTCTTCATTTTACGTGAAATCGTTGCGCGACGTGTCTCCGGTGTGTAGTTCGTGCACGCACTTCTGTGTGAAAGACGCATAAATGAAAGTCATGTATTACGAGATATCCGGAAGCAGAGGTATATATTTCCCAAATGTTACGGATGTAAATGAATTATGTTTGATATGAAAGCTTCATATCGTACACAAGGCTTAGGCCATACCTAGGACGGAGGAGGGGGTTCCGCTGCTCACTGAACTAAAAGCTTTATCAGCCATAACGCACGACCCGAAAGAGACAAAGGGTAGCATGTGTTTATATGATAGGACCACCATGTGTCCATGTTTGCAATCTGGTATAATTATTATTACATCAATATATACTTGTGTCAATGAAATAACTCTTTTCATAAAAACATCTATAAGTTGAAAGCCAAATTTTGTTAAGTGTGTATCCATCAATTATCATGACTATTTTTATGTTTATCTAAATGATTATTTTTATGTTTAGCTAAATAATGTAACTATGTAATTTGGTTCGCGTCCTAAAGACCCGAATAGGTCAATTTTTAAGTACAGCGATATTAACTTTAGTTCCATTACAGTGTGCAGTAAATATTTATTTCGGCCATATTTGACATAAAATTTTTCGATTTTTTTGTTACAAAATTTAATGGTACCCATCTGTCCGACTAACCAAAGTAAGTTTCATTACGCCCGCCAAAGTATTTTATTCCCGTTACGCCCTTCGCGCAGTTATTTCTTTTCATCTTTTAGTGATACCATTGTTTGAAGCACAAGGGCATATAAACAGTCCAGGTAACAATGCTGTTATTACTACTCGTAGACTCTAAAACTCAAACAGCACAGTGGGTTTTATTTCAATCTACTGGCACTCCTGCAGATATACGTTTTGCCCCCCAGTCCAACACCCTGGTATTTTTTTGATTTTGCGGGTCAATCCTGCCTAGGTATGTGTACAGGTTGCCAATTCCTGTGCGCGGTGTCAAAATTTTTGCAGATTTTTTATTCGTAGGACTAAATTTTTTCTTTAATACTAAAAATCCCTAAAATCGCAGTCTGTCGTTGGTTTTCACTACTAGATAGTACACATTATTACTAGGGAATAAAGGGAATCGCCTTTTAAACCGAATCTGGAACTTCGTCTTCGAAACTTGTACATAGTAAAGCAGATGAAGGAAGAAATGAAGGTACAGTGGATTTAAAATATAGTAAAATAACTTTTACATTAAACTTAATGTATTGCGATGGTATTATTGCATCTCTGAAATTCTAGAGACTGGGGAAGCTAATAACGTTTATTTATCGATCAGTATGTCGTTTTTTGGAGACCCTGAGCAAAGATATACGTTCCACTATGCGGCCTTGCGTAAACTGCGTCTAATTGAATGTGTTTCTCACGCATGAAGCGCAGACTAAACATTTTCGCTCTGTCTTCAACCAAACCCCCCCTTTACTGGACATAGTTTGTTACATGTTATTCCGCAGAAAACTTGAAATTATTGGTTGATATGGTTCTAAAAGATAATAATGTATACAATAATTTTCTGGTCAATGGTCAGAGACAATGTTTAGTCTAACGTTTAGTCAAAATGCTATAAATGAGACAAACTGTGATACTGCTCACACAGTTTCAATAAATACAGTTCATTACCAAGAATACAGTTCCTGGCTGCGTTGCACATATTTTACTTTACTCAAATGTAGACCGATTTATAAAGTTTAAAAGCACACAGGGTCAAGATGAAAAAGTCCTACTGGAATTATGTATGATACTTACGTTTCGCAAGGCAATTGGCTGAGTTAACATTTTTTGTGTGGTTGTCTTGGAACTTAATCATTCTGTGTATATATTACAAATTTGGACCACAGATGAAGCAATGTTGAAAATTTTAAACTGGAATTCCGGTTCCGGTATGGTTGTTGCCTTTTGCTGGAACCGCAAACGGAATAAGATTTTCGCCGGAACCGGAATTCCGGTTACGCCCTGATTATTATATATGAACTATGACCGACTTAGGCATTTTCCAATTCACAGCTCAGCTGGGGGTTACCGTTGTTTGACCTGGGGAAGCTGAATCTCACGCCATGTCATCACTATATGTAATAACTTGCTACCACAGCGCAATGGTTATTGTCAGCTTTTCAGATTGCTCATTTATACTTCACAGATGAGTCTTCTATTACTGAGAAAATTATTCAGCGAATCGACAATTATTATATTATCATGCACAACGAAAGACAAAACAACATTTACAAAATAGCCGTAGTATCCCCAACAGAACGAATACTTCAATATAATCTTATATTCGTACATCACAACAATATCAGGGAAATCGTAACAAAATAAAACTCAATGTTACAATAATATTATAATAATAATAATATTATGAAAGCGCTTATTGTATAATCATCCAGCTAATTCCAGTCATGTGCTGACTTTCGGAGTTAGCCTTCACAAAATAACCGCAACGTAGACGAAGCAATAATAATAATAACAATGAATACTGAGAAAACGCCGAATCTGATAGCAATGCTTGAAGCAGCACAATTATGTAGGTTGCTAATTTTGTTCCACACCGAATCTAGAATGTTCCGTCTATACAAATCCTTTGTTTGAAGTCTGCTTACAGACCAAAAATATGAACCCATCGGTGAGCTGTTACTAAGACATCAAAGGGTAACACTAATGATTATTATATGGTTCACATATCTTCGTACAGGTGCAACTAAAATTTCATAGAAATTGTCAACCGCGGAAGCCAGCTGCTTAACGAAATTCAACGCATTATAATCTTGAAGCAAAGCCATTACTGAGGTACGATTTCCAGGTGATTCACAGTGTCACTAAAATTATTCCAAAGCACTAATCTGGACACAATGACACTTCTTAGTCATGTGTCGCCAAATTTTGGTGCACTGCTATCAGAATCAAGCTCGTTTTAGGGATATATTTACCACATTCAAAATGTTTCCTCACACCAATTATATATTGTTACTGTCAGAAATATTACTACAATATCTTCCGAGTCCAAATTACGGTGGTTTAGAATGAGATTAAAACACAAAAATTTATTTAACTTATGATGTTGCATCATACGGAAACATTTTTGAGTGGCAAATTATCCTTAATCACAGTAAGTAGATGCAGACCCAAACAACTAACAGTAACACGACTCCACTCGTTAACAGCTCAACATTAGTCAGGGTTTGGATATCAACAAAGCTAGTTTGAATTTTGTATTAATTTGACAAAAATATTACTAAAATTTTTTTGTTCAAACAGTTTTATCACAATAGTATTTATTTTTATGTCAATCAAAGCAAAAGCCAATCGAAACGTCGCTTATTTATTGCAACTCTGTAGCGCCACCTGACGGTCAGTAATGCAATTAAGAGTTTTGAACCATATTCGACATCATGAGTTTATTTTAATGACACATGAATGCACCGAAGATATGTCTCGGTTTGGTTAAAATGAAAACACCAATGCGCAAACACTGAAATTTTTACCATAAAATATTCTGTCCAAAACATTAGCTCGTGTTCACGTTGCGTCCGACCACGAAGCATTCCGGTTCGATCCAATTTGTACGCTTGATATATAAACATAGTGTTCACACTGCAGCCAATCCAATAAAGCCATTCCATGTTTACCGGATATGAATGACATGATGCGCAATTAAAAATGGTGTTAGCAAATATTCAGTATGGGGTATGCGTAGAATTTGGCCCTTATCGAATGGGATACTATGTGGTCACAAAAGGGTCAGATAGAACACAATGAAAATACAGCCTAAGTCCCTCACAGTAATATTTTTATATTTTTGTCTCGTCCAAGAAAATTTGTTTCAAACTTGCTTCCGAAGCATTGCATAATAAGATGTCAGCTTGCACCCTGAGCTAATATTGAGCAACTAATCAAACATTATATTTCTATCTACGTGCTATTTACTTAGACAGCCGTTCTTCGAAAAATTCAACAATCGAATCGGTATTCCATTTATCGATTGCAAGCTCTTCGACAGCTTGACCGCTAGCGTCAAACAGCCTAATGGTCGGGTCTGCACCGCGTACGTATTTTACCCGCAGCGTGGGCCAGTCATTAATTTTGCTACCTTTTATGAAAGCTGAAATACAAAGAAATTAAATTAAAGCAATTATTAATAGTCAACATAATTAATATACTTGGCATGACATTATAGTTTAATGCTTCCCTTGTGCAGAGGTAAAACGGTTATCGTTTCAGCAAAGGTTTCGATAACGATGACCGAAAATAATGTTTTGTTACAATATATGCCAGAGCTCAATTGTAATGGGTGACACGGGTTTCCGCATGGAGACGGAGACATTGTTTCAGAGGTCCCGCAGGTCGTACAACGGTAAATTTTGGCTTCTTCCGGGTTACACTAGCAACTTGGCTTACGTGGCATGACATTATAGTTTAATGCTTCCCTTGTGCTGAGGTAAAACGGTTATCGTTTCAGCAATGGTTTCGATAGCGATGACCGAAAACAATGTTTTGTTACAATATATGCCAGAGCTCAATTGTAATGGGTGACACGGGTTTCCGCATGGGGACGGAAACATTGTTTCAGAGGTCCCGCAGGTCGTGCCATGGTAAATTTTGGCTTCTTCCAGGTTACACTAGCAACCCCAGGTGTTTTGAGATGACGTCAAGAATAATAGCTGTAACAAAAACAACTATAACAAAACTTAATATTAATTTTATGTCGATTATTCATAATGAATCCCATGAGTAAAACCAAGAGTGTATTAGGGAAGAGTATGACACTTCCCTGCACTCACATGTAAACTCGTTTCGCTGATACCCAGCACCCAGTTTTCTTGAGGAAGTCGAGATGCACTGATTCCCCCAGATTATGGGGATAGCTCAGACCCCCGTTTGGCTGGTTAGTCCAAAGTGGGAGGCCCCCTGCTGAGAAAAATTAACGTGTAAGCGCGACAAAAACGAGGACCCCTGCAGGTGAACCGGGGGCCCCCTGCAATAATTTCCGAAGTTTGGACTAGCCAGTTTGGGGGGCATGCCCCCCAATTTCTGGGGGATCGATTGATCCAGCAGCTGCTTGTAATCCGACCCCCCAAAAAAATAATTGGGGCTTGTCCGACCTACCCCCAGAAAAAAAGAGGGGATATAAGGAAAAAGCTCAAAGACCCCACCTACTATTTTTGATTTCTGTGGAAAGGCCAGAGAAAGTATAACAATAACTGGATACCCTTGGTGTGGGTGCGGTCGCCCTCCATACTTGGTCTCCCCCGGTTTGTGGTAAGTTGCCCTCCCCGGTACATTACACCCAAATAATATTGGTTGCTATATTATACAGCTTCAGGTATTGACTAATAACTGAGCACGTGAAATGAAATGTGGTTCAAGTAACTCCAAAAGTGGTGCTATAAATTTTGATGCGAAGCCTGTGTTGCGAGATATGGGCTGTGAAAGACTGGTACACGTGTGGCCAAAAATCCTTTAAAACATATGTTTTTGTCATTTTGACTCCGAAGATGGGGTCGGAGCTGTTTGTTTATCGAAATCCATCCATCCGATGACGAATTATGCGTGACAGAAACAAACAAAAAATAAATCTCCACGATTTTGCACTAGTGGAAACTCTGCTTACTTCGTTTCAATCAGCTGAGACCGTTTTCCTTAAAGTCTAGTTACGCAGTTTTAAATTCAATTGTTAGTTTCAAAGATTTATAAGAAACAGAACACCAAGCCTAAATTTATCACCAACATGGACGCAAATATATTTTGCAAGCTACCCCCCACAAAAACAAATCAGCACAATATACCGAATATCCTAGAATTACTAAAGAAAATGTTGAACTTTCCTTTGTATATTTTGATAACGAGTTGTATTAAAAACATCACTAATGCACGACTAAACTTAACCTGCGGCCAACGACTATCCTATTTTGTTTTTAGAAAAATATGTGTTATCGAACTCTATCTTCTGAAGCAAAAATTGGCCACTTTTTGTTCGCGAACACTCAAATTGTTTATGAACGAAAATTATCGCTTTTGACTCGGAAAAATTATGTTCGCGAACAATGACTGACAATCACCACTTCTAAGCTAGCAGTGAATCGAATCGCTTGTCTTGCTTGTCCCGTAACAATGGATATGGATTCGACATCGTGTTTTACAAAATAGGATTGTAAGTGGGCGCAGGTTAAATTTTTGGTCGCGCATAAGTTTCTGGATTTATAAAATTTTACCTTGAAGCTGCGGGTAACGCCCTATTTTTCATCCACATATTTCAATTTCGGCAGATGGTAGTTTGATCTGAAATATCAAAGTGATGATTGTCAGTTGATCTTATATGTATTATGCATGATGACAACAGCTTAATTTAAGTGTTGAAAAAATATTACCGATAAAGTAAAGCTAGAACCCTCGCCCCAGCGTTCACGCGACAACGAACGGTTTACTCTAAATACAAAGTTCTGTACTAGTCACCTAACCCCAAACTCTATAATACTTTTTAGTTCTAAATCTAGATACGCATGTAATTTATATTTTATTCACGCAATATTTCGAGCAGCGAAGGGTAATGAAGTGAGGGAGGATAACCTGTACTGAAGGACTACTGCAAAGTTCCAAAGTGAGCATCCTGAGCGACCTTTAAAGTCCCATGATAACAAGGATATATTGGCAATGCTACAGCCACTTTAATCGCATATCCAAACTATATCACCTTTAGTTCTTCCTTCAACTACTTCAATTTTTTGCTTCGTTCCACTAACCATAACGTAATAAGTAAACCAATAAGCCTAGAAAGGATAAAGCTGCTGGTTAACTTATATTGAAAAACGCAGCTTTTTGCAAAATAAGAAGTTTTACATCCTAAACAAGATGTCATTTAGAAGCATACACACATGTGTATATTCATTCAAGTTATGTCTTCACGGAAACTACACGATTTAAAGACCTTAGTAGCGATGCAACTTTATTTTAGAAAGGCCAGCCTAGTCCCAGACAGGCCTGAGCCGGGCCAGTTCAGGTTCCGAGTGTAGTAATACCGTGCTTCGTAAACAGAGTGGTAGATCAAGTTTGCTTAAAGGTGAGCTTACCGACAGTCCCAATTTGAAAGTGAACCCTTTCGTTAGTCTAAATGACAACCATACATTTCCAATTTTTAGGTTATCATAGAATCAGATTTTCAATGAAAATAATGTTTATTATCGCAATGCATAGTTTTAATTTATTCTTAGCAAATTGGATAAATTATGGTTGCCATATGATGCTAATGATAGTGAGTATAATCTTGTTATAGTATCGATTTTCAAGCTGGACATCTCACCGACGTTCGAAGGTTATTCTTTCCATAGTGGCGATGTACACAAAATGCCAAACACTTCTACTCGTGATGGTAATTATATATTGACATATCCATATTATGTTTGGAATAACCTCTAATTATACATAACACTAGCTATTGGCGATTTATTATTATTATGTAAACATCATTTTTGGATGTCTGACAATGTCTCCGCATGCGCCCATCCTGAAAACGCAATCAAATTCAGTAATACAACATATCGATGATTTAAGCTTAAACGTAACTGCATTGCAATTATTATGCGTACTCTTACTGAAGCCTACTCTTACTAGGCAAAACTTAGTCAGAGAATCGTTTTAGTTTCACACTATAATCAAACTTTACATGCACATAAATTAGCACGATGTAGAGTACTGAACACAGCCAAAAACACGGATGCTAGGTAGTAACCGTAATTCCGATTCTGGTTTCTCCACTTTTGAATATCTGCATACCGAAATTTGTAATAAAAATTTCCTATTTTATTGTCAAAGTTAAATAACAAACTAAAGTGTAAGTGCAGCAATATTCTTGACGATATTTGCATACCAAAAAAATATTTTCTGGCACTGTGTTCACTTCTGCCTTTGCTAACACTTTAATTTCCCAAAAGATTTTCTCCATGTCCACTAAACAGTTTATATAGTACAGAGAGATAACTCTAGTTAATCAAACACTGGTATATTTATAATTTTTAAGTACTATATATTTAATGCAGAATTTGATAGCTATGCCCAACGGTCCTTGCAACTAACAACTTCTGCTAAATTGTGTCTTTATGGGTAAATTTTCATGTGGTAGAGAGAGAACAACATGAAGCAATATAGAATTTTTCACTTTGCTGAAAATGTAACAATAATCATTCGATGGTGAGAGAAATCGGGGGTGGGGGTGATCAATCTGGGTTGATAGCCTAATCGACGCTCTGAGCACCAGTCATAGGCAAAGATCAGAAAAATACACCCATAACAGTATAGTAAAAAATCATTGTCTTTAAATTCTAAGTGCTTTGAACGAAATATCGCAATTTGCCGGAGATATCCATTTTTCTCCGTTAGATTCGGCATCTTATTGCGAATTTTAGGTTATGACTGTCTATTAAGTTATCAAGCACTCTGTATACTATAATTCCAAGCGTTTTACGGTCGAAGATCTCCATACCCTAAACGTAGTCTGTCTTCATCCAGTTGATAATATCAGGGCATCAGGAATGGTGAATATATTCATTTTTCGGTACGCTAAATCCGTTGTTTTATCAAGAGTTGTGCACACATATTTCATGTCTTTGCAGTTATATTTGGGTGGATGAACCCGATTTCGAAATATAATCTGTCTTCGGTGTTTTGGTAATGTATTGTATGCAGGAATAGAAGAATACTCTTTGTGCAGGTTATTTGGTACGCTGATTACCAAGGACCTTAGCCCCGCACGAATATTTCAAGCCTTTTCAATGAAATTACAATCGGTAAACCCAATTTGCAAGATAGAGCCTGTCTTTAGTTGTTTGGTGATTGCTTTCAGCGCATCCAGCGCTGTGTGTTTCGGAGCTTTGAATACGTAGGCGCAGTAATCCTTATCACCCTTCAGTTTCACCCTTACCACACCTTTTCATGGGATTCGTGGATGTAAATTTTACCGTCCGCGAACCGATTTACCGAATTTTATCTGTTGTGCCTTGTTGGTTATGCGGTTTCTTGCAGTTTGAAATAATTGAGCGGAGCTCGGCGAAGCGTTTTTATTTGCTGTATGGGAGTAAAAAGGTCGATGTCCGTCCGTTCGTTCGTTCGGTCCGACGGATCTCAAGAACCACTGAACGGACTTTAAAAAACTTTTTTGTTTGAAAGCCTATCATGTCAGAGTGTGCACCTGATATTTGGGATTAAAAAATTTGAGTGGTTAATTAGTAATTAGCTAATTAGTTAATTTTATGCAGCTAAAATAGAGAATTTTGCAATATTTGTGTTATTTATTGAAATATAGTCGTTTCGATCAAACAATTATAGGGTTTTTGGGTCGAAGAATTCAAATATAATATTTTTACCAATGATAAAGCCATATGCCCTATGCAATGTAGTTACAAGAGCATAAAATTGAGTACATTCGTAATGCCACAGCCCAAGCTCCGCTCACAAATGTAGTTCCACTACCGACTAGTCTATAAAAGGCTTTGTGACATGTAGTATATATATCAGACCAGAGATACTGATGCTTCAGGGTTCTAGATGTTTCAGGATGGTATACATATCATACACAAAGATTGTTCGAGGTGATTACACATATATAATGATAATAAATGAACCACACTCGCTCTGTTTCCGTCTTGATTGCGAGATACTAGTTTGTCAGCGACCCGTACTATATGCGTGATCCAGAAGAACAAATAATTTTTGGCACAATATTTTACGCTATTCTTTATTTCATGGAATTCCTCTAGATGCGTTTGAATTATTCAAAAATCTGATGTTGCGCTCGCTATATGTGTAGCTATAATAGGCTTTGTAAAATTGAAACCGTTCAGCCAATTAAAGAAATCTATCGAAACAAGGAAGAATTTAATAATAATTCGTAACCAGAGCGTTCAAATACAGCTAAATGGCATGGTGTACTCACAGAGGCACTAGAATCGAGACCATCTGAAGCGCAACATTGTTGACAGCTATCGCTTAAAATTTCGCCTAGTTCATATTGAGCCAACTCTTTACATGTACCGCAGTTAAGATTCGGTGTAAACCCCAGCGCACGACATTCTTCAGCGGAAAGGCAAAACACCGATGACCATAACTAAAACATGAATGACACACGTAAGCATATCGATAGAAGTACACTTACAAACTATTTATCAACAATGTATACTTGATATGTATACAATAGATTGCCATCATTTTTATTTGCGCAGAAAAACAAAACACTGACGTCCATAATTATACAAAACATGAATGATGCAGGATACTATATATATATGAAAAACAACAATACACTTTTACACCTTATTTAATAATTTGAAATTAGCAAAATATATACCTAGTCCTGACGACTTTAAATTGGATCCTGATTTTTTTACTAAAATTGCAAAATTTTGAATTATCAAGCGAATTTGTAAAAATCCGGTTTCCGGGCTATCGGCCGCGTTAACGCTCAAGTGAAAAAAAAACATCGCAAATTAATATTGTACTATATTACGTAATGATGGGCAAAGTTATCCTGTTATTATCATAGGCTCGTAGCATAACCGCATACCTAAAAATGGAAATTATGTCTATCAATGTAATATTGCTTACTTAAAATTTTTTAAAATTCCATCTAGTTTCCGAAAATCCTGTAAGATCAGGGGTCACCTCAGAACCCGTGGAGGCACCATGTCCATCACATATGTACGACTTATGGCAGTCACAAGAAATATAAGATTTATTATGTTATTAATTTATTGAAATGGAGCGAGAGACGCGAATGAATTTCCGCTGAATGTACAAAAAAGAAAAATCACGAAATTTCTTTTGTGACTCATAACTCATCTTCGGGTGTATGCATTTAGACTAGTAACTCTATCGGGATTGCAGACGTATTGAAGCATAGGTACAACTTTTGCGTGCACATCCAATCAGCTCTAAATAGCATACGTCGATATGCTATATGTGGATATCACACAATACCGCACAAATTAGAACAAAACTAACACAGACTATAAGTTTCCCATGCCCCAAAACTCCCAAGCTATCAGAGTCTCAGCATGTAACAGTAAAATTAGGAATCTTTGGGTCGATGAACTATGGCGGCGCTATACCCCCGTACCCATAGATCCATGGATCGCAGAGCGAACCAACAGCGGCAATTAGTTTCCCATGCCCGAAAACCCTCAAGTTAAACTTTGCAGCCTCCTAGGACGTCAGAACAAATTTTCGAATTTTGCTTCCAGGAACCACGGGGGTGCTGCCATACTTCATACCCCATGACCCGGAGCCTTAATCGAAAAACAAAAAAGAGGTATCGGCATTTATCATTTTACTATGAAATAAAACCAAGCAGAAAAAATTTGGATGTTAAGATAAAAATAATCTTGCTTCTGTAAAGGGTACTAAAATGAAGTAAAAACCATTATTTTGCTCTCTGACTCAGAACCTTGGGGCGTCATACCCCGGTACGTACGTACCCATGGATCACAGAGCAAAACCAACACCGGCAATGAGTTTTCCACTTCCGAAAACCTCCAAGTGAAACTTTTCAGTCGCCCAGGACGTTAGAATAAATTTTCGAATTTTGGGTCGGGGAACCATTGGGGCATCATACCTCAAACCTAGAACCGGAGCCTTAACCGAAAAACAAAAAGGCATCGGCATTTATCATTTTACAATGAAATAAAACCAACCAGAGAAAAATTCGAAAGTTCAGATAAAAATAACCATGCTTCCATGAAGGGTACCGAATTGGTTTTTAAGTGTTTTTACCAAAACTGTCAATGAAGTACATGCAGCTATATCTGTATACACATGCATTATCGGCAGAACTACAACTCTGCGTAACAACACTTTTTGTGGGATCACTCCAAGGGACGGTAAGGTCCCGAATATGGTTTGACTACCTATGCTCAAATATCAATTTTTTAAATTCCCGTATTTTGCTGCGTGATTGCTCTTGAAAAGAAAATTTTAAGGTTATAAATCATGCTGAATAGAATGGTTTGTAATCCAGATGGTTCCCCCATGACTACATTTTTTCAGGGGTTTCAATGGATTTAATGCCGACGTACTCGATTTCAAGAATGTAGTTTATCTTCATTTGTTTGGTTATATATACATTGCATAGAATCAGCAATGGACTATATATAGGGTTGTCGCTATACTGTATACGATGCTTTGGTTATCTAGTATATATATAGCACGAATAGATATTCCTAAATATTGTTTTCTATGGGTTTAGTGTGGAACAGCCAAGGTTATCACCTTGCGGTTATAATGATATTGAAGATGAAAAATACTGTTACGTTGACATTATGTAAAATTGATCGTTTTAATTTGACGGACAAGTCGGAAGTGAGGAAATAGTTTAACAAGCATACCGAAAACCAAAATATATATAGGCTACGTTTGATGCCATGTACCAAACTACTGAAGGTCGACTATATTCTGGAAATCGGGGCTACTAAACCAAAAGAAAATGTCTGAAAAGGTATGATACTCGTCCTGGACTCTAGAACCAAACCATCGTATTCAGCTTACCGGAAAACTTACATAGACAATATATTATTCATAATGGCCTGCACATAGTACATAACCAAACCACTGCAGACCGACTACATTCTGGAAATCCAGTTTATTGACCCTAAACCCATTGAAAACCCATGAACTATGCACGCTACACTCTAGATAACCAAATCACTGTATTCAGCCTTTAGGAAAACCCATACATAGACCATTTTAGATGCACTGGACGCAAAACATAGACAAATGAAAATCCACTATATATACATTTTGTAATTACAGTTCGTCGACGGTAAATCACTTGAAACTACACTGCAAAGGTATTATCTAAGTTGGACTCTAGATAAAAACCATCGAATTCATCTTGCTAGATAACCCAATAAGCACTGATTGTCAAGTAAAAACAACTAATACAGCGAAATTTGAAAAATCACTATTTCTGGCATTGGGTCGATGAACCATATTTCAACCCACAGCAGCTAAGGAGTAGTCCCACAAAAAAGTCGCGGTCAGCAAGGCTATAGATCTTAATAAGATGATTCGGCCTTAAATGTTTGTATCTTTTCGATGCAAACCCTGTGTCGCGAGATATAGGATGCAAAACACTGGCATTCGTTTGGCGCGATTTGGCAAACTACGCTTAAAATCTGCCTTTTTGACAGGGAACATGGGGTCGGAGCTTTTTGCGTTCACTGCTGCTATCGAACTAAATAAATTGTATAAATCAGTCCATCCGAAAATGAGTTATGAATGGCAACAAAAAATAAATTTTCACGATTTTTCTTCTGGCGCCCTCAGTGGAAACTCGGCTCGCACAGGTTAAATAAAAAATGACCACTGCTCGCTCGATATGTTATAATATTTCTCGCTCAAAAACGACACTCAATTGTGGCGCTAACTGTTTATAAAAATAAGACTAAGTAAACTGTAGCTTCAAACAGTCGGGTGTTCATCCAATCATATATACACAAATTTAATATTACAGTACTTACCGTGGTAAAGAAAGCCACGACAGGAAGCAACGTGTCGCTTTCGAGACGCATTGCTTATTCAACTATTACAAAATACACAGGATATACTGAAAATTATCAACCGTTACACATAGCGAATGAAATAAATATACTGCACCTGTAATAAAACGAACATAAAATGGCAGTAAAGCTATAATTCGTTCACCAGCCTTAGTTGGTACACCAAAAAATTTCACTAAACGGCGGGCTGCTGTCATGACATTGAGATTCTTATTTAGATGTAAGCTATTGAGATGTATTTATATAACTCTAAATTTGCATTTGTCTACACTGAAATGCAGCACCCATGCATGTTAATCTCATTACATGAACAACAAGCTTCGATGATGAGTGGATTGTTGTAATCCACATAATTAAACTTTATTGCCTATAATCCATAACCAAGTGCAGCGTTTACTGGAATTTTTTGAGGGCGGGGGGTGTCATGAACTTGCTAGCTTGCGATAACCGCGCGTGTCGTCTGTTCCAGTTTTGCTCAGCACTGAACAATTCTTTGACGTTATGGTTTGGCATCAGCATACCCTCTTCCGATGTACGTCATACTATACTAGCTTCAGGGTTAATAAATAAATGCATCTTATATACAATGTTTATCGTTTGGTTGCCCTGAAGGTCATCATTACCTGTTGATCAACCGTCGTCGTTATCTACAGTATAAGCAACAGTATCAATGGAATCACTTCATCAAACTAGAACACTAGATCGCAACAACTGCAATAACAGTTAATAACAACGCTTCGGCATTTGTGTTGGCACAACCTAACAGTTCACCACACTACCGTGCCATTCCGATAAACCCCAGTAATACCAGTCAGCCTAGTAGCAATCGTCATTAACAAAAAGTCTTCGCCGTAAGGAGATCGGTTTCCATTCCCCGTCGGTGTGTTCGAGATCGCGACTGACAAGCAAGACGCAATCAGATTCGACTCTCAATAGTAAGACTTTTATTATTCCCTACCAGAGAGATTTGTGGCGCAACCAGCAGGATAGTTGGCCAGTCCACGTCCGAACATCTGCCATGCCACCGACTTCTTCGAGATCAGGGGTCATCCGAAAAGCTATTGGTCGGGTAAATATCTGCTTGATGAGGTATCTTGACAACGGGAATACCATAGCGAATACAACGATCCCGATTGACTTAAAAAGTACAACAACATACAGATGACATCACAGAGATTACTGCAAAAATTCGAACTGCCATTACAACATTGTCGGAAAAAGACCAGTAATGGCAGAACCTTATTTTGGAACTGGATGACAACGAACGTATTATTCAAGAAAACATTTACAATGAGACAACCTTGGCGATTGTCGATCAAGGCTATTTAACGACAACCGAGACAGCCAAAGAACTTACTTGCCGATTAGACTGTCGACTCACCGAAGCTAACCAAAAACTGGCTAGTGCGACAACAAATGCCGTAGCTGATACTAGCGGACGGTCGACCCCAACGTACCAAGTCAGACACTGTGAAGCTCCTGAAATTGACGTTACCATACTTTGACGGAGATTACTTGGGATGGCCCAATTTTTGGACGATCTTTGCTATAAATGTCCCATGCGCGATATCGGTGGATCAGAGAAATTTGCTTACCTCCGTGGACAATTTCGGGGAATTGCGTTACACGTGATCGAAGACTTCGATATAGCAGTCAAGGATATTACCCGATCGATTTGAACTTTCACCCGGTCAGCTAGTAGGAACACTTTATAGCCAGCTAAAACGGTTGCCCATGGCCGGACAGCGTATTTCAGAGTTGTTGCGGACATATGACGCTTGCGAGAAAATTTATCGACAACTAGAAACGGCGGGTGAAGACACAAACAGCAACCCATAACTCATGTCATACGTCCTTAGTAAATATCCGTCGACTATCATCAGTGATTAATTTCGACATTACAACACCCATAGCCAGTATAGTCTCAGCGACGTTCGATCGGCACTCAACAAATACATCAAATTCAACGAAGATTTGGCCGACATGCGACAAGAGTTGAGTCCGTTATAAGTTATGTCATCAGTTCAACGAAATTAAGTTCTGGCGATGCAAAGTCGAAAAAGCAGCGTCATCTTGACACTGAGCATTCTAAGCCAGATGGGCTTATGTCACCAACTTCTGAATTTGAGGCTGCGACGACGCGCGGTAAATTCGAACCCCCCTAATCCGTGCTACCTGTGCGGCGGTCCTCATTTCAAGTCCATTTCAAGTTCAATGTCCAAAGTTCCAGACCGCTTCTGCACGCACTATACAGTTACGGAATGTTGGTCGATGTTGCCGGTGTATGACTACCACACATACTAAAGATGCGTGTCGTGCACCGAAAAGTCGTGTTCGGTGTTTCTTTTGCAGATCATCCGGCAATCATGCTTCAATTGTCTGCCCTATGCGGCGGGACAGCGGCAAACAACACATTGCCGCCGGGCACTACACAACTTGACACCTCGTCAGGTGCCACAACGTTCGACATTACGTTACAATCCGTTATGAGTAGCATAGCCGATGTAGCTTCATCCGTTGGGCTCAAAATTAACGCGTCGAAAACGAAACTTTTAACTTGTTGCGTGCAGAATTCGCCAGCCACAAGGTTAGGTAATGACGAACTCGGGATCTGTCCTTCTATACGTATGCGAATCGTGGCAACCGCTTGCCAAAGACCTTCAAGCTTTAATGGTTTTTGAGCACCGCTGCATGCGCAGGTGTCTGAACTTGCGCTATTATGACTGTGTCTGAAATGCCGAAGTTCGTCGGCGCTTCATGGAAATGAAAACCTTGATCATTATCGCAATGGAACGACAACAACTTTGGCTGGGGCACGTTTTACGGATACGCGTAGAGCGCATGCCACGCCGAGCCCTATTTGTAACACTTCTACGTGGCTGGAAGCGCCCTTTGGGTGGCGTTTTCACAACATGGTCTAGGGCCATGCTCAAAGCCTTAGAACGATACATTCGACCACCACAACTCATGGGTCGAAAATGGACGCGGTGGTTAGATGATTGTCATGAAATTGCTACTAATAGAAAACGTTGGTGAGAGATGTGTGCTATGGGGTGAGGCATGCACATTGAGTGCGAACGCGAGTTAAGAAGAAGAGCAGCATGTTACGTGTTAATCATAAAGCATTATTACTCACAGCGACTACTGTAGCTTTTGATCCAATTACAAAATCTCAGCGTATTGCTCGAATAATTTTTGACACCAGAAGTCATCGGAGTTATAACGTTGTCGTGCACCAACGATCTGCACTTACCTGTCCTCGACAACGAAACTCTTGCTGTCTCAATATTTTAGACCAGACGGTCTCTCAGCGTATCCTCGAAAAGAATGTCGGTAGCATACAACAACGTGACGGCACTATTCGTGCAATCGACGTTCACACTATTCCAGTCATTCCCGACTGTCCTATATTATCAGGATCGTTGCGAGAATCTGATCGTAAAGACATTCTCGCAATGAATTTATTGACACCGTTTGTGACTATACACTCCTTCCGTTCGTCAATTATTAAGTCACCGATTGCGGTGTAGTTCTTTTGATCACCACCAGTGGTTCACTCTGCGTCGCTGAACCGTTCTTTTGATCGACGTGATTCAACTTCAATGGTTCCCAACGAGTTGAGAATTTTTGACGTTGTTGTTCGAGGAATCGTCTGTTCCGCTGGACTACGCGTTCATTCGTCGTTTCTCCTTCGTTCGGTTCGTCGGTCGTTGCTTCGTTGTAATATTCTTTCGCCTCGTCGTACCCTAATTTTATCACCACCACCACTATCGCTAATAATTTTATTTTATTCGTACTCATTTAGTTCTTTACTAAATGTTCCTACAATTAATAATTTAATATACTTTTTACACAATCTATTTAATTTTTACAATAATTAAGATTATTTTAAATATCATGAAAAGAATTTTGATTCATGGGTTAAGATTATTCAGAAATTGTAAAACGGTGCTAGTGCTATCCATTTCTTTTCGAATTCGGGGGTCGTTTCCAAAAAATTATTGTGTTCAATGTATTGTTTGAATATGTGGATGCATGGATCTTCGTTTTGTGCGCGCACCAGTTCTTCTGGTGTCCATGGTGGTTCTAACCGAAAGTATTGTGAGTACATTTCGGACTCTGTTGTTTCTGGTAATTCGGGTGCGTCTGGAAGATCAATTTTTCCACATCTGATTCTATTCTTTCTTGTTGTTGTACATGTTATTCCATTCCTTGATACGTTTCTAGTAGTGGATTCGCTCAAACTTCCTTTCTTGGTTGCTTTCGTCGTTGCGATAACGGTAGTTCGGTTTGTTTTTCATCATCAAAAAATTCAAGTATGCTGCCTTCTTCTTTCGTTTCTAAATTTCGTTCGCAATTAGTTGATCTTCTTCTCCAATATCACTAATTGTTATCACATTTTTGGTTTGTGAGGTCTCTTGTTGTTCTTTTTCTTTTCCTCTTGATCTTTTCTTGGGCCCATCTTTTGTTCGGTCTTTCTTTTCATTTTGTAGTTCTTTCTTTTGACAACGGTTCTTTCGGCTTCCACCGGTACTAGTTCTTTGCGTCGCTTTGTTTCGTTCCGGATTTCGATGTCAGACCATTAACTATCTTCTCCTTGGGCTGGTTGTATTTGTACATCTGTTTCAAATATCAGAGATTTTTCCGAACCCGATTCTTTTTGATCCACTGCCGCTATATGATATCTTTTGAATCTTTGGTTTCCTTTCTTTTGTTCCTTCTGAAGTTCTCGTTCCTTTTGTTTCTTTCTATCGGCTTGTCTGGTTCGTATTTGGATCGCCTGCTGTTGGTTTCCATTAGTTCTTTTGATCGTTAGTGGTTTGTACGTATATATTGAGTCTTTACTTCTTCCTCATCCATTTCCAGGTTCTCGGTTCCAGGAACTACGGGTGCTCTCGAAATGCAATCCACGTTTTGGTGATCTCCTGGTTTATATACGAGTGTGTACTCGTACTCGAGAATCGTGTTAGCCATTCGAGACAGTCAAACGGTCATTTGTTTCAACGGTCGCTTCTTATTAAGGATTTGGACGAGCCGGTGCGTGGTCCGTGATTATCGTTGCTTGATTCCCCAGTAAGTACGACCGAAAGTACATATTTGACCGCTCGAATTACTGCTAGACACTCTTGTTCCGTAATTGAGTACCGGTTTTCTTCATCACTATACTTGTTACTACCATAATGGATCACATGTTCGTCTCCCGCTTAGTCCTCTTGAGTTAAAATATATCCGATACCTTGTTTGCTTGCATCGGTATACAGGATAAACGGGCTGTATGCATCCGGGTATCCAAGTACTGGAGGTGTCGTCATTTTGCATTCAGAGTATCGAAAGTTCGTTGAGCCTCATCCGTCCACAATTAACTAAACTTCACCATTCTTGATCGTATGTTGGTTATATCGTATAGTGGTGCTGCTATCGTTCCGCAGTCAGGTACGAATTGTCTATAATAACCCGTTAATCCTAAAAAACTTTTTAGTTGCCTCACCGTTTTTGGTTTCGAGAAATCTTTCCAGGATCTGTTGAGATTCCTTTGTTCGACTCGATGTATCCGAGGAATGGAATTTCTTCTTTTAGAAATTCGCATTCTGATGTTTTGCCTTGAGGTTCGCTTCCTGAAGACGTTGTAATTGAGTAAGACGTTGTATTTGACTAATATCGTAGTATAGATGATCCCAAAATGACGTTGAGAAGATTATGATATCGTCGAGATAGCATAGCCATGATTCTATTAGAACGCCCGCCAAAGCCAACTGCATCATTGTTTAGAATGTTGCAGGTGCATTCGTCAATCTAAAATCATGACGTTTAAGTCAGACAATTCGTGGTGACAGATAAACGCTCTCTTTTCTTTATCCTTTTCGTTCATTGGGACTTGCCAATAGCCCGACTTGAGATCTAGGGTTGAAAAATATTTTGCACCGCGTAATGCGTTCAACATCTCATCAATTCTCGGTAACGGAAAACTGCCTCCTTTTGTGATTTAGCTGAGCATTCTGTAATAGGCACAAAATCTTTTCGATCCGTCCTTCCTGTTAGTTAGGATGATTCGTGAAGTCCAAGGGCTGTATGATATTCTGATAACTCCTTGATCGAGCATTTCTTGTACTTGTTTGCTCGCTTGATTTCGATGCACATATGGTAGGTGTCGTAATGGTTGTTGGACCGGTTTTTCCACTGTGGTTTGGACATAGTGCTCCACTTGTGTGTTATTATCGATATCGAAGTCTGATTTCGAGAAGACATCCTGGTAGTTGTGAAGTACGATTGCCAAGTACACCTTCCCTTCCTTGTCAGTAACATATTCCTCCAAATAGATTCCAGCTGGGAGTTCGATACTGTTCATGTGCTCAGTTTGGCGTATTTCTGTTCTTGGAACTGTTCAATATTGAGTCGTTATTGATCTTTCTTTCTTTCTAGGATTTCTATATCCACCGTTGATATCATCTGCGGATTCATTTGAATGTTGCCGGTCCATGATTTGATTACTGGTTTCCCTCTTTTTCCGACTTTGATCCAGTTCGGATCTTTTTTCTGTTTGATTCTTTCTTTGCTTCTTTTCAAATTGGTGGATTGCTTTTTGAGCGTTTTCCTCATTTACTATTGTTTCTTCTACCTTTCGTACCAGTGGTTGATCTTCGATTATTTCGATTTCAACTGTGTTTAGGTTACATACAGGTATCATGATATTGGGTTTCTTCAAGCTTGGCGATACTATTTGGTATTGCTTGTCAATTGGTAGTTTTCGTCAAAGGTTGTACTATCACTGTATTGCCTTCTTTTGTTCCATCTGGTGTCTTTATTTCGACAAATTTCGCCGACCATTGTGGAATCACTTGTTTATATGAACATTTGCATATTTCGATGTGGTTCTCATCTTCTTTGCTAAGCGATCCCATTTCGTTGACCTCCAACTGTGAGGTATCAACTGACCATCCATTTTGAATTTGAATTGCTTATGATCGACCAATAGTATATCGCAATCTGTGGAAATTTGAATTACGATGAATCAGATTTTTCGTTATTTCTTTTGTAGATAGACTTGTACGAAAAAATATCGCACCACTCTTTCTGTCAGTTCTTCGTTTTATCTCACTGCGCATAACGTTGTTCCTTTCAGCGGTTAGTGGTTAGTATTTTTTATATTGCTCCTCGCTGATGATCGTTATTTGTGATCCCGTGTCAACCAAACCTCGTAATCTTATGTTTCTTTCGGGATACGTATCGATATAGTATCTTGATGGAACTATTGGATCGCTGCATGTTTTATGTTCTTTTAATTCTTTAATCTGATTCACTTCTACGAATGTTTCCTTCTTCCCTTTTATCGATATGTCCTCAGCTTTCTCGAATTCTTTTTGAACGTGATCTTTCCGTTCTACTCCGGTTGATTTCAATGGCAGGTTATTCGTACTTTCGGTCGGTTATTTGGTTGACTTGGTCGATTTGGTAGTATTCTGTATTGGTTTTGGCTTTGTTGCTGACTTCCCGATTGATTTTCTCTTCTATTTTGTCGAGTATTTCTCGAGATACATTGTTCTGTTCTGTGGCCCAACTTTCCACACTTATTGCACCGTGGTGGTGTTTGGTTTACCAAGGTTTGTCCATTTTGCGGTTGTTGAATCGCCACCCGTACTGGCATTCTTTGCTGTTGTTGCCAGTTCATTTGTGGTTGCATTGGTTGCTGTGTTATTTGCACTGGGCTCATGGTTTGCGGAGTTACTTATTGCGCTCCCATTTGTCCGTAATATGGTTGTATCGGTTGCTGATAATTCTGCAACGGCGTTATTGGTGTTGCGTTGTCCGTGGTTGCAGAATTGGTTGTATTTGTAATCGCGGTGTTGGCATGGGCTGAGTGTTCCATCATTGTGGGCGCCATTGCATTTGTGGCCTTTGTACCCTTCGTCGCCACACGTGTTGTCCCACAATCGATTTTATTTGGTTTGTACTATACTTTGGCCGTTATTTGCTAGTACTTTGAAGTCCTTGGTTCACTTGTTGACCCGAGTTCTCTACTGCCTCGGCTTTTTATGTTAATGTTGCACAAGTCTCTTCTTTTGTAACACACAACGGATTTCGTTTTTCGTTCTTTAATCCCGTGATTAGTGCGGATTTGAGGACTTCGACGATTGATTCAGGTATTCCTTTCGTAGTCAAGTGTGTTGCATAAACCCGTAGGCCATCGACAAAATCTTTAACTGTTCCTGTTTGCCGTAAGTTTTGCAAATTGTTCATGCGATTCATCAACGTTTTAGGTACGTCGAATCTTCCTTTAAATTTCTTTACCAACTCGCTGTAGTTGCTACGTTCTTTAGCCTTTCCCAGCATTACTGCTTCCAAGTATTCTTCCACCTACCCGCGCAGTTTGGCTTTCAACACTCGGAGCTTTTCTTTCTCATCATCGATGCCATCTTGGGCCAACGCATTTTCGAGTTCTTTACAAAATTTCTCGAAACTTGTCTCGCCCTTGTACGGTTGTAGGTTTCGTACCTCGTTTTCTATTTTGACCATGATCGCTTGACCAATTGATTGTTGTGTTGTGTTTGTTGCTTGCGGTGTTTCTTTAATCGCCACCTTGATTAGGGCCTCGATTAGTTGTTAGTTCATCATTCTTAAATCGTTGTTTTGTTAATTTCCATTGTCATTTGGTTCCCCGGCACCGTTACTTGTTGCATGTATAGTGTTGCTGTGGCCAACAGCACTCCAGGGTTGATCACTGAACTGTTTCAATAAACAGAATTTGGTTGTATTGTGCAGCCACTTGAGTTGTACCGAAGTATCCATATACTTCGTTCTGTATTGCACCGGTTTCTGTTCTTACGTTTTGGCTCCATGTGCTCATTGTTTGAGGCGCACTGCAATTCGTTACGACATATTGGGCTTGCGTGTAATTGATGGTGTTCCCCATTTGGGTTGCACCGAACTTAGCTATTGCCTACGATATTTGTAGTTGATCCGATGCGTTCACCATTTCACTTGCACCGACTCTGTCTTTATTTGTATCGATTTGTCCTTGATTTACACCGAATCGTATTTGGTTTGTATTACATTGCTCTCGATTTGTATCGCATTGTATTGAATTTGTACCATTTTGTTCTTTATTTGAACCGAATTGTCCTTGATCTGCACTGAATCGCATTTGATTTGTATCGATATGTTCTTTACGCGCGCCAGATTGATCACAATATACGTTAAATTGATCATGGTTTGGATTGCTTCGCATTAGGTTTGCATTGTAATGATCTCGGGTTGTATCGTATTGATCTCCGTTTGCATTAAGTTGCGATTGGGTTGCGCTACACCGATCTAAGTTTGCGCCGCATCATTCGTAACTTGCAGCATTTTGATCTCGGTTTATATTAAATCGTGTTTAGTAATCGTGTATACACCGTATCAATCGCAATTTATATCAGTTTGTTCGCGTTTCGGATTGAATCGCATTTGATTGGTACTGAATCGTTACTTATGCGCACCATTTTGAGTCAACTTGGTCGCAATTTGAATTGAATCGCGTTTGATTCGTATCGATTCGTTCTTTTCGTATAGTGAATTGATCGCGGTTTGAGTCAATTTGATGACAGTTTGCAATAAATCGCGTTTGGTTCGCATTGATTCGTTCTTTTTGTGCACCAAATGGATTGAAGCTTGCATCGTTTTGATCGCCATTTATGTTGAACCGTTCTTTTTGTACTTGGAATTCCTTTCGGGTTGCACCAATTTGATTGTAATTTGAGTCCATTTGGTCACGGTTTGAATTAAATTGGTGACTGTTTGTATTAATTCGCCTTTGGTTTATATCGATTCGTTCTTTTTGCACACCGATTTGATCGAAATTTGGGTCAAATTGATCATGGTTTGGATTGTTCATCATTTGTATATATTGAATCGTAATAGGCTTGTATCGATTCGTTCTTTGCTTGTACAGAATCGCGTTTGATTCGCATTAAGTTGCTTTTGGTTTGCACCGAATCGATCACCGTTTGTTTTAAACTGATTTCGGTTTCTTTTGACCGATTGTCTCCACACTTGCACCGCTTTATCTTGGTTTGCACCGAATCGATTTTTGTTTGCATCGAATTGTTCTCGATTCGCATTAAATTGATCTCGGTTTTTGTCAAATCGCGTGTGGTTGCTTCTAGTTTCGTTTTGATTTGCACCGATTCGCTCGTTATTTATGTTGTATCGATCTCGATTTGCATTATATTACAGCTGATTTTCACCGAATCCACTTTGGTTTGCACCGAATTGGTCGCTATTTACGTCGTATTGATATTGGTTCGTATTGTAGTGCGATTGATTTGCACCGAACTCGTTTTGATTTGCACCGCTTGCTGGTTTTCCCCCTTACTTATACACGGTTGCTCTTGTTGCTCATACTCTTGTAAGATTTCGACTGTATTCTGTTCACCGTTGATTATTTCTTGATCACCGATTGTAATTATCGGATATTCTTGCTCCGATTCTTTATTCAATTGGCCAGTAATATTTCTCGCCTTGGATTATAATCGTTGGTCGTTGATTATTTTGATACTGCTCTAATGGTCGTGCTCGATTTTGTTGAGTTTTAGTGCTTTCTTTCTCATCCGTGCTCTGCGATTCCTTTCTTGGTTGTGGCAATGGGGTCTCTGACTCGTCTTGATCCACCTTTGGGCATACTCGTTGTAATTCTTTCGTTAAGATCGCGTGCTTCCTTATGAATCGTGATTGTCTTTCTGTTTGTTGCTGCATCTTTCACATTGTTTTGCGGACTTCATCTTCCGGTTCTTTCGTTATTGCAGTTAATTCGTCATCGCTTGTTCTTCATGAAACATTTTTGTGTACGTGTTGGCTTTGGTGTATTCGGGTCGAATTATCGCATAATTTCCTCGAGTTATTTTATCGTATTCGAATTATTTGTCGTCTCCTGCATTTTTTCGCTTGGTAAAAGTTCTCCATTTCGGACATTCTTTGGTTTAGAAGTCGGTTCTTTTTGTGCCATTATACCAAGCGGTGTTCTTTGGCGTGGCATTGTATTATTTTTAGAATTCGAGCAGGCTTTTGCAAGTCCTGATTACGTACCTTACTAATTCTTATTACAACATAAATAATTTTTATTTTGGCTTATTGCTTATTTAGGACGAGGGGTTAAGTTTTGATTTTTTAAAAAATTCTGGCGACTTTTATTTTATTACAATGATTCTCCACTTTTACACGACAGTTATTTTTACTTTTACTCGTGGTCAGCATGTTATTTTGTTTTGAATGGGGGTAGGAGTTGCTCGGGGAATATTTTATGAGGGCTATCGGTTATTAAAGTGGGACGAGATTTGTTACCAGAAGTTGTGGCGTTCGAGGTGTGGCCAGTAGTATGAAGGTGGATAGTTCTGTGGCTCGCGTTGTTTTAGCGTTGCTTAATCTACAATTTTGCGAAGCGCCTAAGCTACGCGCGACACTTTCTCTACTCACTCCCAAATAAGCCAATTGTCCACAAAGCCGGCAGTGAAAATGTTTATTACAACGTTAGTAAACACAAATACATAAGTTCTTTTGATAATAAGGCACGTTCTTTTTGTACCGTAGCGTAGCTCACACTAGGCTCCACAAATTGGGGGCCCTTGAATTTTTCGGTTCCTCTGGTTCAAAACAGGTGCCCCCCGGTTCATGCCCCTCGCAAAGTTTTGGGCTCCCCTGGTTCATCGCCTCTTCTGAAATTTTTTGTTTCCAATCGGTTCAAAGTACATAAAATTTGATCAAAATTTGTACTAAAATTCCGTTATGAAGGAAAAAAATTTTGCAAATTTTGTCAAAATTTGCTTCAAAACCGCTTTTTCTCTTTAGCAAAACAATTTTGGCAGTGTTTTTGACACGATTTTTAACCGTTTTTCTGTTGTAAAAATGCCCCCTGACAAAATCGGGAGCACCTCGGTTCGGAACCAGAGGGACCCATGGCAAAACTTTCAACGAATGGAGAGTCCGAAGAGCTCAGTCACACCTGGTGCTTTTTCTAATGATTTTGGCTCTGCTCTTTGATGCCGTTTAAGCCACTCAATAATTCGGTTTATTTGGCTCCAAACTATCTATTTTCTATTAGTTAAGGTTTAGATATCGCTAATTCTATTAAGTCTCTTGTGAGATTTACACTATTCGCCCCCGGAAGGCTTACGACGGTGCGAGAATCTAATTACCTCAAGCAAGGTTCTTAGAATTACGTTAAGTACCGACCTTATTTATTCCGCATCCCCCAGACGGCTGACCACGGCGTTAGCTTCCATGATAGCGAGTAAGAGTTAGGTTAGCTGCTACTTTGATTAAGCTCTTGTGAGTTCATACAACTGACCCCCGGACGGCTGACCAGCTGCAGGGTTATTTAATTACCTGGCCTAAATTCCTTAGAATTATCGCTAATACGGCATTTATATTAATATACCTGTCTCCGGCCGGCTGACGCGATACGTTATTATAAAAACTGTGTAGTAGTGGCAAGCTACTATCCAGTTAATTTCTCAAGCGCCTCGATACTCGGACGGCTGATCGAGTTGGTAATTTGGGAAGAAGTTAGCTCGATGGGGTAATCTGTTCCACTTCCCTTACTCACCCGGTCTTCTCAAGATTAACACCACTAGCTAGACCGCTCTGGACGGCTGCGAAATTTGTAAAATATTACTAACTAGTTAATAGCTAATACGCTATCAACAGTACTAATATATATTTTGTCCAATAGGTTTTAATTGGGTAATTATAAAAATAACTTAAGGTCAAGTACTTTTTACGGATACCTATGTATATCACTGAGCCAATAGTGGTTATTTTAAGTAAGACTCAAAACCAGGAAAATATTAACACTGCTCGTAAAACCAGTACTGAATTCTCTAACATGCGTAATTCTGTACGCCTAGCACTTTAAAATGGAATTCCGGAATTGAAACCACAAGGCGCACTGTAAGAACCTTGAAACAATATATAATTATTAAGCAGAAATCCAAAAGCGCCACATATAAGCAAAGAATTAACAGAAAAACCATAGCTAGGTCGGCTTTTGCAACTATTAAATTAAAACTTTAAAAATACAGCCATGATTATTAGCACAATTTTATGCTGGAACTGTAACCAAAAATACACGGAACTTCAATCTCTAAGCGTAATTCTCTATTCTAAAGCTAATACACGCGGGAGTGCTTCTCACTACCCGAGTTCGCCGCTAAGTCTCCGAAAGCTAAACGTAGGATGAAATACAAAAGAAGAACGAAGCTAACAACATGTTAGCTAATTGAGAAAACGAAAGCAGATTATGCAAATTAGCATAATCTTGAACAAAAACAAAACAACTATAACAAAAAAGGGAGGGAGGTTATGTGAAAAAGTTATAAGCTTTGGGTTTTGGGAGATTTTTTGAGTTTTTGGGAGGATTTGGACAGGGATTCCCCCTGTAGCCTAGTGGACCCCGGTTATTTTGTTTGGTTTTCTTGGGGTAGGGGTTGGTAGAGGATTTTTTCTTATGAAGGCTATCGGTTATAAAAGGGGACGGGATTCGTCACCGAAGGATTGTGCGGTTCAGCGTGTGGCAAGTATAATGCCAGTGGGACGCTTTATGCGGCGAGCGTCGTTCTTTTCGTGAGCGGTACTAGTGCCCTATATCTTGCGTCGCGCCGGGATGCTTGCTCGGCTCTAATTGCTCGAGTTCCAGATACTTGGCCAACAGACATGTATAGTGAAGGTTTAGTACAAAGTGATAAAATGTTAAGGCAATACTGTCACCGTAGATCACTTGCGGTATTATTTCGATAACCGTATCAGAATCACAGCACTATTCTTAGCACTCGTGTGAAAATCCGCGGCACTGTTCTTTAGTACCGTAATTTTTAGCTCACGCTAGATCTACACATGTCCCTTTTGCACAGTCTGACGTTCCAAAACTGTTGCACAGTCTGACCTGTTGGCTTTTGCACAATCTGACTCTACCTCTAGCACAGCCTGACGTTTCACTCCACTATACACTTTGGCCACTACTTTAAATATATTTGACGATCCCTGTTTAGTACTTTAAGTTTAGATTAAGTTACAGCTATCGAGTACTTGGCATAGTCCTTAACCCTAACTTATAGCGACTAATGTTTAAGGGTTATAATTGAGCGATAGTGATTAGGAGTTATGTTATCTGTTACTTTATTAAGTACCTTGTGGGTTGACACAATGACACCGGAAGGTAGCCACTATGCGATTATCTGAGTAGCTCTGAGCTCAACGTAAGCCTTAGAATTACGCTAATAATGCCAGTTATGTTACAGTTATTAAAACTGTACGGTAGCGGTCGACTACTATGCAGTTGAAGTTTCTCACTCCATACTTCCTACCGGACGGGAAATCGTATGAAGAGATTCCTGCCCGATGGACACCGGTCCAGAAACAGTAACAAATGGGATCTGCGGTGGCTCAAGGAGGTAGTCGATTCCTTGCCCCTTACTCACCCGGTCTTCTCAAAAATAGCACTACTTGATGCTAGGGTCCAGACGGTTGCCACAGGCACAAGTAGTACTACTTAATTAATTCGGAACCCACCTTCACTCTCGCCCTGGAATATTTCTCACTCGACACAGGAGCCGAAATTTGTAAGCTATTATTAAACCTAGTATGTTGCTATTGATCTGTCGCGCCTAATAAGTCTTATTGCCACTCGCTCATGATTTTCTTGGGAAACTACTATTACTAAGTATATAATAAGTGATTACCGTTGCTTATTTGTGCGGCGGCTCAAGAGTATTAATGTTTCGTACAGCTCCAAGAATCTTCAGAAATTGAGCCTAGAACTCGATTCACCATAATCTATTGCTACTCAAAGTAAATACCGCGCATCCTTCGCGCTCAAATATAGAAAAGATCCGTCGCGCAATAGTCTATCAACAAAGAAGCCCGAGTTTAGGCGTTTCCTGACTTCCGAAGTACTAGTTCACTGGGCTAAGGGCCGAGTATAAGCGCCTTTCCAGTAGAACAGCGTTTGCAGATAACCGATATACAATCAATGTGCGGTTCTCAATCTCCGCTCTCTCCTTTATAAGTCTAACACTAAAAGCCCAAACCGATAAAACTATAAGTAAGCAGGAACTATAACTGCGACATTAGCTAGCTAAGCGATATGTAAAAACAACAGCAGAAGCTGTTAAAATTTGTTAAGTTAACGTATATTATTCTGCCGCATATTCCGTGAATTCAAGTGACAAACTGAAGACTAAACTAAAATCTTAGCTTAATTGTATATAGCTAATCGTACCTTAAGAGGGTTTAGAGGTGCTTGCCTTAGCTTGGCATTTGTCGCACCACTCGAAATCTACGTTTGAACTTGTCCAAATTATCGGATAGCACGGTAGTGCTGTCAAGTTTGTTCCACGAATCTATGACTCGACAAGTGAAAAATTGACTCCGAACATTCGTACATACAGAGGGGCGAAACAGCTTCATTTCATGGCCCCGCAGGCTTCGCCTAGGCAGTGTGAATAACTTGTCAGGCTCAAAGAGTGTTTCTCTGTTGAGAATTTTATAAGTATTGACAAGGTCTATCGTATCCCGGCGACATTTCAATGATGACATTATATCTTCATCCGTGCTGCCGATCGATGTACGAAGGAAGCGGCGTTGTATTTTCTCAAGGCGATCAATGCCGTTGTTATATTGTGGCGACCATACGACAGCACCGAATTCCAGTATGGGTCTGACCAATCCTTTGTATAGAGGCACGGCAACATCTGGATTTCGCGACACTAGCGTACGTTGCATCAAGCGAATGCATCGGTTAGCACGAGCCTCTAAGTGATCGTAATGTTTGTTGAAACGTAAGTCATTGGTATATAATTACGATGCCCAAATCACGAACAGACTCAACTTGACGGATCGCTCCACCCGGCAGTTAACCGCTCTTCAAATTTACGGGATAGTTCATCGAGTCTTTTCTCAATCGCCAAACCGTTTAACACATCGGTAAGAGCTTTGATGTCACAGTCACTGCAGAAAAAAGAGAGTGAAGGTGGGTTTCGAATTAATTAGCAGTACTACTTGTGCTTGTGGCAATCGTCCGGACCCTAGCATCAAGCAGTACTATTCTTGAGTCGAGCGGGTGAGTAAGAGGCGAGGAATCGACTACCCCCTCGAGCCACCGTAGACCCCAATTTGCGATTGTTTCTTCAGCGGTGTCCATCGGGCAGGAATCTCCCCATACGAATCCCCGTCCGGTAGGACGTATGGAGTGAGAAACTTCAACTGCACAGTAGTCGACCGCTACCATACAGTTTTAATAACTGTAACATAACTGGCACTACTACTGTAAATCTAAGGCTTAGGTCCAGGTACTCAGATAATCGCATAGTGGCTACCGTCCGATGTCATTGTGTCAACCCACAAGGGCTTAATAAAGTAACAGATAACATAACTCCTAATCACTATCGCTCAATTATAACCCTTAAACATTAGTCGCTATAAGTTAGGGTTAAGGACTATGCCAAGTACTCGATAGCTGTAACTTAATCTAAACTTAAAGTACTAAACAGGGATCGTCAAATATATTTAAAGTAGTGGCCAAAGTGTATAGTGGAGTGAAACGTCAGGCTGTGCTAAAGGATTCAGTAAGAATATTATTAAGGAGCCAACAGGTCAGACTGTGCAACAGTGTTAGAACGTCAGACTGTGCAAAAGAGACCGGTGTAGATCTAGCGTGAGCAAAAAATTACGGTACTAAAGAACAGTGCCGCGGCTTTTCATACGAGTACTAAGAATAGTGCTGTGATTCTGACACTGTTATCGAAATAGTGTCGCAAGTGATCTACGGTGACAGTAGTGCCGTAATATTTTATCACTTTGTAATAAAGATTCTGTATACGTGTCTGTTGACCAGGTATCTGGAACTCGAGCAATTAGAGCCGAGCAAGCATCCCGGCGCGACGCAAGATATAGGGCACTAGTACCGCTCACGAAAAGAACGACGCTCGCCGCATAAAGCGTCCCACTGGCATTATACTTGCCACACGCTGAACCGCACAATCCTTCGGTGACGAATCCCGTCCCCTTTTTTATAACCGATAGCCTTTAGTAAGAAAAAATCCTCTACCAACCCCTACCCCAAGAAAACCAAACAAAATAACCGGGGTCCACTAGGCTACAGGGGGAATCCCTGTCCAAATCCTCCCAAAAACTCAAAAAATCTCCCCAAAACCCAAAGCTTATAACTTTGTCGCATAACCTCCCTCCCTTTTTTGTTATAGTTGTTTTGTTTTTGTTTAAGACTATGCTAACTTGCATAATCTGCTTACGTTTAGTCAATTAGCTAACATGTTGTTAGCTTCGTTCTTCTTTTGTATTTAGATGCTACGTTTAGCTTTCGGAGACTTAGCGGCGAACTCGGGTAGTGAGAAGCACTCCCGCGTGTTCCACCTTTCAAGAATAGAGAATTACGCTTAGAGATTGAAGTTCCGTGTATTTTCGGGTACAACTTCCAGCATAAAAATACTGCTAATAATCATGGCTGTATTTTTAAAGTTTTAATTTAATAGTTGCAAAAGCCGACCTAGCTATGGTTTTTCTGTTAATTCTTTGCTTCTATATGTCGTCACTTTTGGATTTCTGCTTAATAATTATATATTGTTTCAAGGTTCTTACAGTGCGCCTTGTGGTTTCAATTCCGGAATTCCATTTTTAAAGTGCTAGGCGTAAAGAATTACGCATGTTAGAAAACTCAATACTGGTTTTACGAGCGGTGTTAATATTTTCCTCGTTTTGAGTCTTACTTAAAATAACCCATATTGGCTCAGTGATATACATAGGTATCCGTAAAAAGTACTTGACCTTAAGTTATTTTTATAATTACCCAATTAAAACCTATTGGACAAAATATATATTAGTACTGTTGATAGCGTATTTAGCTATTAACTAGTAAGTAATATTTTACAAATTTCGCCAGCCGTCCAGAGCGGTCTAGCTAGTGGTGTTAATCTTGAGAAGACCGGGTGAGTAAGGGAAGTGGAACAGATTTACCCCCATCGAGCTAACTTCTTCCCAAATTACCAACTCGATCAGCCGTCCGAGTATCGAGGCGCTTGAGAAAGTTAACTGGATAGTAGCTTGCCACTACTACACAGTTTTTATAATAACGTATCGCGTCAGCCGGCCGGAGACGGGCTATTTTAATATAAATGCCGTATTAGCGATAATTCTAAGGAATTTAGGCCAGGTGATTAAATAACCCTGCAGCTGGTCAGCCGTCCGGGGGTCAGTTGTATGAACTTAGCAAGAGCTTAATCAAAGTAGCAGCTAACCTAACTCTTACTCGCTATCATGGAAGCTAACGCCGTGAGTAGGCCGTCTGGGGGATGCGGAATAAATAAGGTCGGTACTTAACGTAATTCTAAGAACCTTGCTTGAGGGTAATTCAGATTCTCGCACCGTCGTAAGCCTTCCGGGGGCGAATCGTGTAAATCTCACAAGAGACTTAATAGAATTAAGCGATATCTAAACCTTAACTAATAGAAAATAGATAGTTTGGAGCCAAATAAAAACGAATTATTGAGTGGCTTAAACGGCATAGAAAGAGCAGAGCCAGAAAGTGGTTTTAGAAAAAGCACCAGGTGTGACTGAGCTCTTCGGACTCTCCATTCGTTGAAAGTTTTTCCGTGGGTCCCTCTTGGTTCCGAACCGAGGTGCTCCCGATTTTGTTAGGGGGCATTTTTAAGAACAGAAAAACGGTTAAAAATCAAGTCTAGAAAACACTGCTCCGGAGAAAATTGTTTTGCTAAAGAGAAAAAGCGGTTCTGAAGCAGATTTTGACGAAATTTTCAAAATTTTTTGTCCTTAGTGACGGAATTTTAGTACAAATTTTGATCAAATTTTATGTACTTTTGAACCGATTGGAAACAAAAAATTTCAGAAGAGGGCGATGAACCAGGGGAGCCCAAAACTTTTGCGAGGGGCATGAACCGGGGGGCACCTGTTTTGAACCCGAGGGACCCAGAAAATTCAAGGGCCCCCAATTTGTGGAGCCTAGTGTGAGCTACGCTACGGTACCCCCTGAACGTGCCTTATTATCAAAAGAACTTATGTATTTGTGTTTACTAACGTTGTAATAAACATTTTCACTGCCGGCTTTGTGGACAATTGGCTTATTTGGGAGTGAGTAGAGAGGAAGTGTCGCGCGTAGCTTAGGCGCTTCGCAAAATTGTAGATTAAGCAACGCTAAAACAACGCGAGCCACAGAACTATCCACCTTCATACTACTGGCCACACCTCCAAACACCACAACTTCTGGTAACAAATCTCGTCCCACTTTAATAACCGATAGCCCTCATAAAATCTTCCCGAGCAACTCCTACCCCCATCAAAACAAAATAACATGCTGACCACGAGTAAAAGTAAAAATAACTGTCGTGTAAAAGTGAGAAAATAAGTTGTAATAAAATAAAAGTCGCCAGAATTTTTAAAAAATCAAAACTCAACCCCTCGTCCTAAATAAGCAATAAGCCAAAATAAAAATTATTTATGTTGTATCAATCTCGATTTGCATTATATTACAGCTGCCGCCGCTTGGTTTGCACCGAATTGGCACCTGTATCATCATATTGATATTGGTTCGTATTGTAGTGCGATTGATTTGCACCGAACTCGTTTTGATTTGCACCGCTTGCTGGTTTTCCCCCTTACTTATACACGACCTGTTATTATTCATACTCTTGTAAGATTTCGACTGTATTCTGTTCACCGTTGATTATTCTTGATCACCGATTGTAATTATGGGATATTCTTGCTCCGATTCTTTATTCAATTGGCGAGTAATATTTATCACCTTGATTTATAATCGTTGGTCGTTGATTATTTTGATACTGCTCTAATGGTGGTGCTCGATTTTGTTGAGTTTTTAGTGCTTTCTTTCTTCATCCGTGCTCTGCGATTCCTTTCTTGGTTGTGGCGGATCGGGGTAACTGGTTCGTCTTGATCCACCTTTTGGGCATACTCGTTGTAATTCTTTCGTTAAGATCGCGTGCTTCCTTATGAATCGTGATTGTCTTTCTGTTTGTTTGCTCGTGTCGCATTTGTTTTGCGGACTTCATCTTCCGGTTCTTTCGTTATTGCAGTTAATTCGTCATCGCTTGTTCTTCAGTTGAAACATTTTTGTGTACGTGTTGGCTTTGGTGTATTCGGGTCGAATTATCGCATAATTTCCTCCGTTATTTTATCGCATCCTTCGAATTATTTGTCGTCTCCTGCATTTTTTCGCTTGGTAAAAGTTCTTCGGACATTCTTTGGTTTAGAAGTCGGTTCTTTTTGTGCCATTATACCAAGCGGTGTTCTTTTGGCGTGGCATTGTATTATTTTTAGAATTCGAGCAGGCTTTTTCAAGTCCTGATTACGTACCTTATTAATTCTTATTACAACATAAATAATTATTATTTTGGCTTATTGCTTATTTAGGACGAGGGGTTAGTTTTTGATTTTTTAAAAAATTCTGGCGACTTTTATTTTATTACAATGATTCTCCACTTTTACACGACAGTTTGTTTTACTTTTACTCGTGGTCAGCATGTTATTTTGTTTTGAATGGGGGTAGGAGTTGCTGGGGAATATTTTATGAGGGCTATCGGTTATTAAAGTGGGACGAGATTTTGTTTCCAGAAATTGTGGCGTTCGAGGTGTGGCCAGTAGTATGAAGGTGGATAGTTCTGTGGCTCAGGTTGTTTTAGCGTTGCTTAATCTACAATTTTCAGAATCACCTAAGCTACGCGCAACACTTTTTCTCTACTCACTCCCAAATAAGCCAATTGTCCACAAAGCCGGCAGTGAAAAATGTTTATTTCAACGTTAGTAAACACAAATACATAAGTTCTTTTTGTGATCTGGCGCGTTCTTTTTGCTCCGTAGCGTTAAGCTCACACTAGGCTCCACAAATTGGGGGCCCTTGAATTTTTAGGTTCCTCTGGCTTTCTGCCCGGGATCCCCGGTTACATACCCCTCGCAAAGCTTTGGGGCGGCTCCCTCTGGTTAGCACTTTTCTGAAATTTTTTGTTTCCAATCGGTTCAAAGTACATAAAATTTGATCAAAATTTGTACTAAAATTCCGTTATGAAGGAAAAAAATTTTGCAAATTTTATAAAATTTGCTTCAAAACTCATTTTTCTTTTTAGCAAAAACGATTTTGGCGTGTTTTTTTGACACGATTTTTAACCGTTTTTTCTGTGGAGACCCCGGGTGGGAGCCTCGGTTTGGGAAAAGGGAACCCATGGCAAAATTTTTTCTAGAGCGAATGGAGAGCAAAGAGCCCTGGTGCTTTTATTAATTTTGGCTCTGTCTTTTGATGCCGTTTAGCCCGCTCAATAATTGCGCTATTTGGCTCCAAAGTATTATTATTTTATTGTAGTTAAGCCGAGATATCGCAAATTTTTCTATTAATCTCTTTTGTGAGATTTACACTATTTCGCCCCCCCCCCCCCCCCCCCAAAAAGGGCTTACGAGACGGTGCAATTACCTAGAGACAAGGTTCTTGGAATTACGGTTTTAAGTACCCAACCTCCGCATCCCCAGAGCGTGGCCCGCGCGCGCCCCGCCCCCCGCCCTACTTTGAGCTCTTGTGAGTTCCGACTGACCCCCCCGACATGGCGCGCTAGGGGTTCTAACCCTGGCCTAAATTTGCCTTTAAATTTATCGCTAATACGGCATTTATTGTAATATTATATCTCTGCACACACAATTTATTATAAAAAATTGTGTAGTAGTGGCAACTACTATGCAGTTTGACCTCTCGTTCCCCCTCGTACTAGGACCAGTAATCGTAGGTAGTCAAAAAAAATGGGGCTCACTGTGTTCACTTCCTTCCCGTTCCTCAACGTTCACCACTAGCTAGACCGCTCTAATTAAATACACCTTAACTAGTTAATAGCTAATACGCAAAAACAGTACTAATATATATTTTTGTAGAATAGTTTTTAATAAGATAATTATTGGAAATAACTTAAGGTCAAGTATTACGGGATACCTGGCCTAAAATAATTTAGTCAAGTTTCAAAACCAAAAATAATTTGACACTGCCTAAATTCATACTAAAATTGTACGCCTGGCACTAAAAAATGGAATTCCCGAAATTGAGGCGCACTGTAAAGTTATTTTTGAAACAATATATAATTATTAAGCAGAAACCAAAAGCGCCACATATAAGGGAAAATTAACAGAAAAACCATAGTTTTTGGAGCCCTTTAAATTAAAACTAAATTCCACCATGATTATTTGGCACAATTTATGCTGGAAGTTGTGGCGCCCAAAACTCAATATATTAAGCATTAATTCTCCTCTAAACTAATAGCGCGGAAATCTTCACCACACCGCTAGGTCTCCGAAAGTTAAACGTAGGGATGAAATTGCAAAAAAAGAACAAACTAACGAGCACTCTTAGTACAGTAATCCAAAAGCAGATTATGCAAATTCCACGTAGATCTGAACAAAAACAAAACGACTCCTGAAAGAGGTTATGTGAAAGTTATAACTTGGAGGATTTTTTAGAAAGAGGGGATTCCCCGTGTCGGAGACCCCGTTGTTTGGGTTACTTGCGGCAGTTGGGTAGAGGTAAAAGGCTGCTGCGGTTGTGAGAAGGGACGGAATTCGCGTCGCGAAGGATCTGTGCGGTTCAGCGTGTCGGGGTGTGATGCTCCCAGTGGGACACTTTTATGCAGCAAGCGTCCCGTTCTTTTGCATCGGCGCTACTAGTGCCCTATGTTGCGCTGCGTGGCGCTCGGCGTGCTCGAGTTGCAGATCTTGGCCAACAGACATGTGGAAACTTGCTGCGAAGTGAGAGAATGTTCCAAGGCGATCTCTCACCGTAGGTTTGCGCTGCGCGCGCGCGCGCGCGCCCATTATTCTTGGCGCGCTCATGAGTCCGCGGCGTCCCGTCGTCCGCGCGCTGGTGCTCCGCGTGTCCCTTTTTGGCGTCTCGTTGCCGCGTCTGAGCCTATTCGGCTTTTGCACAATCTCGTTGTCGCGCGCGCCCTGACGTTTCGCTCCGGTCTCGTTCTCGCCGCTAAACTACCTGTTTAGCCTTTTTTAAGGTTAGATTAAGTTACAGCTATAAAAATTATAATTATTTAACCCTAAGATTATAGCGATAATGTTTAAGGGTATAATTAACAATAGTGATTGCGGTATGTTATACTGTTACTTTGTATAGGTTGACACAATGACGGTACCCACCGTATCAATTACCTGGACCTAAGCCTTAGATTTACACTAGTAGTGCCAGTTATGTTACAGTTACTAAAACTGCACGGTAGCGGTCGACTACTGTGCAGTTGAAGTTTCTCACTCCATACGTCCTACCGGACGGGAATCGTATGGGAAGATTCCTGCCGATGGACATCGGTCCAGAAACAATCACGAATGGGATCTACGGTGGCTCGCGGGGATAGTCGATCCCTCGCCCCTTACTCACCTAGTTTCCTCAAGAATAGCACTACATGATGCTAGGGTCCAGACGGTTGCCACAGGCACAAGTAGTACTACTAATTAATTCGGAACCCACCTTCACTCTCGCCCTGGTATATTTCTCACTCGACATATGCCGAAATTTGTAAGCTATTATTAAACCTAGTACGTTGCTATTGACCTGTCGCCCATAATAAGTCTTATTGCCACTCGCTCACGATTTTCTTGGGAAACTAGTTTTACTAAGTAATAAGTGATTATAGTTACTTATTTGTGCCGCGGCTCAAGAGTATTAATGTTTCGTACAGCTCCAAGAATCTTCAGAAAATGAGCATAGAACTCGATTCACCATAATATAATGCTACTCAACGTAAATACCGCGCATTGTTTGCAAGCCAATATAGAAAAGACCCGTCGCGTCATAGTCTATCAACAAGGAAACTCCGAGTTTAGGTGTTTCCTGACTTCCGAAGTACTAGTTCACTGGGCTAAGGGCCGAGTATAAGCGCCTTTCCAGTAGAACAGCGTTAGCATATAACCGAAATACAATCTTCGCTCTCTCCTTTATAAGTCTAACACTAAAAGCCCAAACCGACAAAACTATAAGCAGGAACTATAACTCCCACATTAGCTAGGTAAGCGATATGTAAAACAACAATAGAAGCTGTTGAAATCTGTTAAATTAACGTATAGTATTCTGCCGCATACTCCGTGAAGACAAGTAAAAACTCAAGACTAAACTAAAATCTTAGCTTAATTGCATGTAGCTAATCGTACCTAAGGGTTTAGAGGTGCTTGCCTTAGCTTGGCATTTGTCGCACCACTAGAAAATCTACGTGGGAACTTGTCCAAATTCTATCGGATAGCACGGTAGTGCTGTCAAGCTTGTTCCACGATATTATGAGCCTCGACAAGTGAAAAATTGACTCCGAACATTCGTACATACAGAAGACGAAACGACTCATTTCATGGCCCGCATCACCTAACAAGTGAATAACTTGTCAGGCTCAAAGAGTGTTTCTCTGTTGAGATTTTATAAGTATTGACAAGGTCTCTGTCGTCTCCCGGCGACATTTCAATGATGACATTATATCTTCATCCGTGCTTGATAAATGTTCGAAGGAAGCGGCGTTGTATTTTCTAGAGGCGATCAATGCCGTTGTTATATATAGCGAGCCTACGACAGCACCAAACCCATATAGGTCTGACCAATCCTTTGTATAGAGGCACGGCAACATCTTGGACTTCACCGACACTCACATTCTCGTTTCGACAAACATTACGATCACTTAGAGGAGCAATTG
>JASANE010022422.1:0-17533 GCA_030248225.1 Trileptium ribeirensis | reverse complement strand
AAGAGGGTGAGGGTTGCTGAGGGATGGTCGAAGTGCCAAACAAACCTTGGATCCGGACTCAGCTAGTCCGTCCGCACAAAATGACATGTAACAGGACCGTATTCGGTCTTCAGGGGGAAAATAGACTTTTGGGGGAGGGTCCATGCCAAATTTTTCAATACTCGGGATGTTTAAACGGTTCCCCTGGGTTCGGGGGACACTTTTCTGGGGTGTTCTATACAGTTTTGGATTCGTCTCGACAAGGGGAATCTAATGAGGGGTGACACGCTTGTCGGGGCGTTAGTTTGAAATCGTCGTACGGGGTACCCAAAAGTGGGCGCAACTAGACCCGTCCGGGCTTAAATTAAAGCCTCGGGTCTGGGGTTTCTAATAATACCGCTCATACGGTTTTCTGTCCATAATTCGTCGAATTATTTGGTTAAATGTATTTTACCAGCTTACTTATATACTAATTTGTCCCTAAGTCCGTGGATCCGGGTCGGATTTCCACGAAACCGGTCTCATTAGAAAGACCGTAAAATTTCCTACAAGAAATGTTGAGTACAAAATTTTCGAATTCTCATCGGTTCCGGAGTTATGGACCGGAGCCGATATTTTCGACACCAAATTCCCTTAAATTTTCATTTTAAATTTTGTTTTATCTTAATGAATTGTGCAGTGACAATGATAACATTGAACACTGGGAAACTTGATACTTTCGGTTTCCTCTTATATTTTTCAGAAAATTTGTCGATTGCTGTTCGCTTTCGGGCGAACAGCCACATTTTTTTGTAGTCCTCATTCGTGAGGACGGTTGTGACGGGTGTCCGTCACGGTAAGTAATTCCTATAACAATTCGTAACTCTTTTTTGTGGTCCTACCGCTCGGGGTAGGGCAATTCCTACGTAGATGCTCAGTCTGGGTTCGGCGAGGGAGTCGTACCGTCCTTAAATTCCCTGCAAATAGAGCATGGCAAGGGTTCACCATGCTCACGTTCTGTGCCTATAAAACATCAGTTTAGGTGCGTGAAAATTCCCTACAATCCCTGCTAAAAACACGTTAAATACTTTACACTCCTCTGATCATACTTCCAGCCTAAAATTCATCAAAAATAACGACAAAGTACGGCAAACGGTATACATAAATTCCTGGCCAATCAAAGGCGCTTTTATGGCCTGACCAGTCGAATAACATAGTACAATCATGGTACAAAATAAGCATTATACGGTATACAATGACAATATGGCCGCCTACTATACAACGAACGGCATAAATACGGTACAACATTTAGACATATGCATATCCAGTTAACGATTCATCCCAATCAGTCTGATAGCTTAGGTACCTGAAAATGCATGTGAACAACAATAACGGTTTCACTGATACACGGCTATGTAATACAAGCATGGTAACATATCGAAAATGTGCCTTTATGGCCATCAAACGAATAACAATAACGATGATAACGATGCGTAATTCAAATATATATATATATATACAATAATGCCTTTATGGCCACTGATACGACATAAAAATCATGACATTGTCACTAGGTACATATATCGAGGCGTGCCATCGGGGCACTACAACAAATGAATACAAAGACCTGTATATACGGTTATGATTCCTCGACAAATATCCATCCCTAAAATAACTATAACGATACCCATTTCGATCAAAACGACGTCGGCGGTGCAGGCCGAAATACTGAAATACAAGTCGGTTACATAGCGGGACTCTTTAGATCTGATTATTCCATTTACTTATATATATCAATATAAATGGTGCGATTGAGTTTGTTCTAATTACGTACGTATATACTCTGATTTTGATTCTGTTCCACTTTTCTACGTATATATCCGATGATTCCCGATCGATCGTAATTATGTGCTTACATAACCTTATTGCTCTTGCGAGTTATTTCGATTGCTAATTTACGTATATACTGCGGTTCAGGATTTGTGCCAGTTAGGCGATCTTCTATGAGGTGACAACAGGGTTTCATGGTTAATGGATCTATATAGAGGAGCTCAATTTACATATTTGTTTGCGTTCAGAGGAGGTTAATTGGTTCTGCTTACATAAATGTACGTATTATAGGGCGAAGGTGGGTTCCGTACCCTTTTGGGCTATTCCTGTCGGGTGTTCCGGGTTGGGGAGAAACTGGTGACAGAATTCAGAAATGTTGACCACTGTACACGTGGTCATGATTATTGGGGAACTCGATTAAATGTTGACCATTACGCTATGGTCGGGATTTTTAGTAGTCGAATAAATGTTGTCCATTACACTGTGGACAGGATTTTTTGTATTCGGAAAAATGTTGTCCATTATACTGTGGACGGGATTTTTTGTATTCGGAAAAATGTTGTCCATTATACTGTGGAGGGATTTGGATGGAAAAATGTTGTCCATTATACTGTGGACATAATTATTGGTGGTCGGAAAAATGTTGACCATGGCACTGTGGTCAGAGTTTGTTGTTAACCATTGGGGTGTGGTCAGATTTATTTTTGTTCGAAAAAATGTTAACCATTGGGTGTGGTCAGATTTATTTTTGTTCGAAAAAATGTTAACCATTGGGTGTGGTCAGATTTATTTTAAATGTTGACCATTATCGTGTGGTCAGGATTTTCGTAAAAGTTGACCATTGCTATGTGGTCAAGATTATGGATTTTCGATAAAAGTTGGCCATTAGGCTGTGGTCAGGATTATCCACCTCGTAACGATCCGTAAGGATCTGTTACATCTCTTAATTTTTAAAGGGAAAATTATTTGACTTTTTACTTGTGGTGGGAAGATTAAGTACATGTTTTAAGGGTGATTTTGTCGGGGATTTTGGGTTTTGCTTGGGTGTTTTACTTGGTTTCGACGGGTGTTTCTTTACACCCAATTTATCGGCGTTAGGGGCTTTGCGATCCCCCCTTTTTTTTCTCGGTGAAGATCGGGCTCACTGGAGTCATGAGCCCTACAAAAATTTGCCATTGCGTGTGTTCCTCCCCAGTCGCTAAAGGCGACATCTGTACAATTATTAATAAATAATAAATCAATAAATATATGGTATAATCAAGAATTTGGTTTTCTTAGGGTTTCATATATCGGGATTCCAGCCAGCAGTTTACGGGGTTTCATCTAATGTCCGCTGGCTATATTAAAATTGCCGTTTATAGTGGAATATTAGGTTTACGGGTGTTCGAGTTTCCTATTTTCCTTGGTCCACTTTAATATGTAGTTTCTTTCGAACTGTTCCTTAGTGCGTTTTGCTGGTTTTATGAAGGTTCCTACAGGTTTTTCAACGAAATTTCTAGTGAAATCCTAACGGTCTTTATGACCTACTCTTAATTTTTAAAGGAAAATTATTTGACCTAATACTTGGGGTTGGAATATTGTCCTGGGGGATTCTTGGGTTTGTGTTCTAAACAGGATCGGGGCTGCTTCGATCCTTCACAAATTACACTATTGGTAGTTGCTTTCTTTCAGTTATGTTTGACAAGTCATTGCATTACCGGACATATAAATATATCACAAACAGTAATATTACGACAAGTATCACAATAACTTGTCCTATATTTTCGAGGAGGTGGTTGAAACTCAGCTTATTAAGTTTACCAATGTTGGTGATAACTACTTTTGCGATACTTGTAAAGTATCCATAAGCTTTAATATAAGATTTGCGACTTTTGACAGTTTTGTTACATTTTGGATGCGTGTTTTCGTGGTTTTCTCGGAACGATGAATGCTGGGAACCAACATAGGAGGTTCCTTTTATAATGGGTTGAGGGGCCCCTTTTTTTGAGGGACTAATGTTTTGGTATTACAGAGGACAGCGTCCTCTTTTGGACGGCTCTTTCCTTGTAATTTCTTGGCGTTTCTCAGGGTGTTTTCTGTGCCTTTTCTCAGGATTGAATAGGGTTCCGGTAAGGGAACCCGTACAAAAGTTGGGAACAACTGGAGATGGATCGTCTTCTTCTTTCACGACGTACCGCGCGTTGACCTCACCGTAAATGAGTACTTGCGCAGTTTGGGGTAGTGAAAGCTCGAAATATCAATTTTACAATGGTTACTGATAAGAGCTTTTACCATATAAGGCTGCTCTTACTCTGCTCTTAAGCTCAAAATTTAGACAACTTTTAAGAGAAACAATTTGCGAAAACGGTTTCCGAAGGGGTTGGGGAAAAGAGGGTTTTGCTGGGTGGTTTCGGGCCCTGTTGTCGAGGTCCGATTAGTACTAAAAGGCAAATATATTCAACATGTAGCAAGCTTACAAGACCTTACATCCTAAGCTTGAAATTTACCAAAATCTTGACTTTATATCATCTTTACGTCCTTCGCTAATCTAATTCTTTCACCAAATTTTCGGTATCCGACTTTATCCGTAATTATGATCCACATACAAATACATGTAACATCCAGGTACAATAACAACATTTTCATACCATTTCTTTCATATAGTTGGGTTCAATCGCGATTGCCAAATATAACTGCGCGGTGTCAACAACACAAATTTTATATATATGTACATTCGTAGCCCCGCAGAATGCTAACATTTTCGCGATTGAACCCAACTATATTAAAGAAATTGTCAGTAAAAGTACCGAACCAGATTCAGTATCAGACTAGTAAAATACCCATCGAACTGGGATTCGAATCAGCGGCTCTTTATTATCTCTATCGTCATTTCAACGCAATTGCCAAATATAACTGCGCGGTGTCAACAACACATAAATTTTATATATATGTACATTCGTAGCCCGTAGAATGCCAACATTTTGCGGAAATAAACTTGCTGGAGGGTGCTGTTTTATAATCCATAAAATGTGTTGCATGAACAGGTGCGTCGTAATGGTGGTGGGTAAGGATTGGGACCGGTCCCTCAAAGTTTTTGCTGATACACGTGAGAAAAATTTAACTTGTGGTGCAACCAAAATGAATGTAAAAGGCCACTTTTTTTGTTGTCCCCTCGGCCGTTGAAGAGTTTCCGACGACCCTATACATAAAAATCTTGTTATAAGCCATGGGGAAAATTCTACCGAAACTGGAGCTGTGAGACGCGATATTGTTGTTTGAAAGCAAATTTGTAAATAATGTTTTACGACAGTTATGCTGTAGTTATAACAATAAGTATGGAACAAATTCAAAAATATTTTTACGGTTGTGTGTTTTCCCTAGGCGTATCCAAACATTAATTCGGCAACAAAACTATGATCCTTTTTGAGCTTTATTTCAAGTGTTAACGTGGGCATTATAGAATGCAGGGTATGTCTTGAAAATGGTCATCGATGACAGGCAGTTATCCGCAGACAACATCTACCAAACGACTGAAATTTAGCAAAATATAGTTTTCTTTTTTACTCAATAAATTTATCCCAAGATAGATTATCCTGTTGCCTAGCTGCAATATTCACGAGTGAAACGCAAAGTTCATTGCGAAGCCTATAAATCGAGAACTAATTGGCGGCGTTTCCTAAAATGTTTACCATTCAATATGATCTTAGAATGTCACATACAATGAAAATAATTTGCCTGTATGTCCACTTGTTTGCAAGCAGTGGTTAAACAAAGCCCTTAGTCCGGTCTAAATTAGTTCGGATTAACATATTATCGTCTATAACCTAGAAGAAAGCAAATATAAGGCGTTAAATATTTTTTCTAGGTATGTAGGATACACCAACTTACCTGTAGCTATGATATAGACCAAATCAGCCCTTTATGAGACAATAAGGTCATTGAAAACCCATATTTTGGACCAAAACCTTGCAGCTTGAGTTGATGTTATTTATACCTTGGGATTGGTTGGGACAATTGGGTTCGAACATTCATGGGACATACATATTGCAAAATATATAACTAACAATCTCTCCGCCATGGAAAAGCCTGTGCTTTCGGGAAAATTCTTGGAATTTTCTGTTAACAAATATTGCTTATAAATGGCCACTTCATTTAAAATAAATATTTATGATACCTGTATACTATGTTTCAATACGCATGTAATAATTTATTTAGTAATGGTTCCACCCTTTATAGTGGAATTATCCGATCAAACCCTTAAATCCAAAATTACATATATTTTGTCTCTTAATTTTTCTAGTAATCGGTTTATATGCCATAAAATTTAATGCGGCTACTTTGCGGCCCTAGACTAATTAATTATTGCCCATGAAAACAGGCAATAAATTGTTCAACAATTTTCGAGTTTGTCACTAATTCCATATAGCAACCCACTGAATGCCTTAGTGGTACTTAGAAGACTATCGAAACATTTATAAATTAAGTGACATGGCTAACGCGATGGTCTCAGAGCGGCATCTAGTAAATCACAAGATATACGAGCTTGTAATATTTCCACGGAGATTAAAAACTTTTCCATTATGGCCAGAAAGAATGATATGCTGTGTTTTTAGTGGGTCCGTCTGTCCGAACCCAGACTCAAGGGTTATAAAAAATAAAATTCTCATCAGGTGACTATATGATTTCAAATGATTGGATATTATTTATTTAGGACATCGAGATTGAAAACGGATCATGCATTTACGGAGCAAAACTTAAAATAGACGCCTTCTTCACAGCATATCTGCTCATATACACAGTCGAATACTCTAATTCTTTTTATTCTGCTCTATTACCTAGTTTGCTAAAAGTAATATATTTCGAAGAATACAGTGGCAAATAACCTTTAAAAGACAGATCATCACTGCTAACAAATGAGATTCTCATGCTATAGGAGCAACAGTAGGTTGCACAAAAACACGATATTGCTTTATTATTAGAATGCAGTGATGAGATAAAACATTGGCTGTGAGCAAACATATGGTTAGTTGATATGCCTTTGTTCAATAGTTAATATTAGTTCGGTACATCTCATACAAAGGCAGTTGTACTAATACTACTAGCACATATATTGGTCTAAGGTGACTTGGTAACCACTACTATGATTATTGCCAGTCACTTAGTTAGTATTGACATAGCTGTATACAATTGCTGCTAAGCGTGACAACTTTACTGTATGTGTGAGGCATATTATTTATGACAGTCAACAGTGTGATAGATGCTTGATTCGATGCTAATTATAATCAATCTATCTGTTGAATATCTACGGTTCGTACTTCAGATTACAAAGAGCACATTATAGAAATTTTATAGAAGAGTATAACGCAGCCTCCATGTGCTATAATGTAAATGTAACAAATCAAATTCGTGTTATAATGTAATCAAATTGGATAGATATTACTTATTCTGTATTCTAAGTTTTATTTAACAAGGATTTGCTGGTCAACACAAAACTATTGTATGTCCTAAGTTCGCATTAAATCGGCTTGCTGTCCTAGGTGATGCTCGTTCATGATCCGAACTACACTAACTGTGGAAGTTTTATTTTAGTGAAACATGATGCTTCTTTATGTTAATCGGTATCGCACAAGTGTAACCAATGCTGTGCAACTATATAAATAAAGCCAGCATGTGAGCTATACCATGATTGTACGACATGCTGTGCCATGTTATAACAAAATACAATGAGAACTGAATAATAAAGTGAGTTTGCAATATGCGTGACGCAAGTGTGTATGATCCGTATTTAAGGTTCAAGTGTGTTGTCTCAAAACAACAACACATTTCGATTTTTTAAAACGAAATAGTGTGTAATGAAGTTTGGATTAGATAGTTTTTGTGCATAGCTTACAAGTGCGTTGCCGTTGTGACTATTTTTTGTCCCAAAACGTAGTCAATCTTACGAAATTTAGTCTGTTCAAGTATCAACTTTCAGGTAATTCAGCTTGTTGAACATAGGTACACGTGATACTTGTGCAAACGACACAATCTTTCGGTATGGCTGGATAAATGAACAATTGACATAATCTTCGCTAAACGTTGTATGCAGATATCATTGTAGTGACGCTTGGGGGCGCGTTTGAGTGCGCTCCAAGACAGTTAAATTATGCCTGATTGTTTTAGAGACTATTCAGAAACTTTCAAAAAATTGCGTCAATTAATGATTTCTGAACGATATAGTAAACGGTGTGTATAAAACATTAAATATAGTATATTGTGTCCCAAAGTACATAGATATATAGTCCTGCGATATAAGGCATTGTTTTTAACTATTGATTTTGCATAATTATAGTCCAATATCTAGTGAAAATAATGTTTATGCACATTAGCATAATTTACATATAGACTGTGGACGTTATAAACATTGCGATTGTTGGTCTCTTGATCAGTCAGCAGTTGGATTTCATATTCATAAACAAAATGTTACTGGAACTATTAGTTGCTGCTCCATTGTGAGCTTAGACAAACACAAAACGTCAACATGGTGACCAGTTCTAGTAAACAAAACAAGACACCTAACATTTGTGAGTTTTGAAGGCACGTTCTACCTACGTTTAAATGCAGGTTACCTGTATAGCAGTACACAATTCATAATTGAATTAGTAACCACGTCAACAAAGTAAAAAGCCATGTATAAATAACAAGTACTACAATAAAACCAAGTACAAAAATGAATTCAAATGACATAAGGCAGTCAAAAAACCATCTACCAACATGGTAAGCATAAATACATCAACTCTGAAACCATGTATAGTTGGTAAACAGTGTCGCAGTACACCGCACAAAAGTAGGCGGGCTGAAAAATTGGAGCAAACCGCCTTCATAATCTCGAAAAAGGGGCGCCGCCCCGTACTCCATCCCCCTCCCCGCTTGGTGCGCCCCTGTTGGCAAGTAAGTACGTAGTCAATTTGCGTCTGAACTGAAAACCTTCAATCGGGCCTGTGTAAACTGTTTATACAATTCCATTATTATTACCCCAGTGATAAAAAGACTAACAAAACAAAGTTTACGAAAACAGTGAGTCGCTTTAGTCATGGTTTTTCTAAGCTTCAGTGAATCTTAACAAAGCAAGCAGACTCTTTGTTTGTTAAGCAGCTTTTGCAGTACACGCACCAGTCATATGCGCCAGTAACAAAGTTTTGCATGATTGTGTAACAAGCCTATTGAACAAGAAACAAGTGATATTGTTGAAATATTACAATTCAATTTCTCGACATCATTTTATCGTTTTGAACCTTAGTATTTCATTCATCGTACTCACGACATTTCTTTTGGTCCTGTCGTAACGTAGTCTTGCTACATAACGTCCGAGGAGACCTTTAATGTTTATCGGATTCACAACGATAAGCTGTACCAAGTTTTTATTCCTTAACAATAGCAGTTCTTGTATGAAGGATATCTACTTTCTCATATTACTTTATAGCAGCAGTTCCGACTTTGTCCAGCGCGTATATCTGTTCCTAGCTAATATGCGATTTTTATCATTTCTTGCAGAATCACTGTAAACCAAACGGTGAAAATATTAGCAATTATTATTAAGGTTCTAATGTTTTGCCGTCGATTCATGAGTATTGACATGCCATTGATGCTATAACACGGTCTAGCTACAACATAATCCATTATTGTCGCGATCAACCGGCTGAGCTCTGGGTTTTATGTTATCTCAGACTATCAACCTGTGCTCAGAACATTGGCGAACAACGCGTAGTTTATTCCCGTAAATGCGAAGTTATAGGTTCCATTACCACTGAAATTGGTGGGCAGCTCGTCAACAGAAATGTTAAATAATTTCCTTGGAATCCTTTTTGAGACAGCTTCGATTCTAAATGTATGTAAAGATCGTCTAAAGATATTAAATAAATATAAAATCGCCTAACGCTCATTGTCTGTGTCCTGAATAACTAGTGGTATATTTGACGTCGAATTTCTGTCACTTATGTTTCACGGCATCGTGCTACAGTGCCACGCACGCAAAAGGTGTTCCATATTTATTAGGGAACGCAGTATGTATATAATTATATCAAGACTTAGTCCACCGCTTTTGTATTACAACGTGGTTTCGCTGGAATACAGATGACGCAGCTACTGTTGCATACCTTAATTATAGAGCACTTTTACCGATTATATATTTTACAATGTTCAAATGGTCGTTGCGCAACATTGGGGTCATGTTTATTTAAATTGCTATATTGAAAACATAACTGTGTATGGTGATGCATTGAAAAAAAACTACAAAAGCTATAGCTTCGAATCTAGAATTTTGTTCTGGAAATTATTGTTCCTTTGCGATGAGCATAAATGTGTAAATTTCAGTGGCGACAAGATATCATGCATTAGTCTCTAAAGATAACGCGATTTCCGCCGGTGTATCACGAATTGGAAGTGTTATCGTGTCGAGTTATAGCCGTCACGTAAGGCCATAAGTAATAGTACAGCTATTCCAACGTTACAATTATATTTGTTTGTATAAATATTGATAAAATTACGTTTCAATCGGTATTTTTCCACAAATAATGAATTTTTCATAACTAAACAGCCTTGAGCATAACCTGCTAGATTTTTTATTGCTTCGGCTTCGCAGAATGCATTATTTAAGATAAAGATCGTTCTTGTTGAAGCTACAAACATGTACTATGCTTCGCATATATGTCGTTGCTGCTATTAGCGTAGTTTTGCACTTATATAACTTTTTCTTTTGTGCACACTTTCGTCAAAACACCGCCTCGTATATTTTTTGTTTAATGCATCATTTACAATAAGATGCGTGCGCATGGTCCTAATTATGTCACGCGTTCAAATGGGCTAGCTACTATGTCACGCAAAAAGTCCAGCTCGACTATTTAAATTTTGAATAGCCTAGCTAGGCTATACATTTGTCATCGAGTGTCGAGCCGGACTGTGCTTTTGGCACGAGGCGTTCAGCTGAGCCCTATAACTTAAGCCAGAGACTGCTTAGTCCGTTTTACTATACGTATCTAAATAATGCTCCAAAAGCGGCATAGAGCTTAAAACGTTAAGTGTATGTATTAAAACAAATATATAACTTAGAATTAGTGTGAAAATACTATAGAACAAAATGATATTCTACTAAGCACATTACTAAATATAATTTCTCAATTGAATGTTCAGCAGGACGCTCCGTTTGTAACGCAGAGCCTAGCTAAGCTCCCTGTTGCAAGAGTAAACTTAAGATGCGCCCCCAACCATCCTCTTTTGACACCATGTACAAAACATTGTTAGCGAACAAAACTCGAATTTCAACAGCCGTATCCAATTTCGACATTTTTCTGTTCCATAACGCCATTAGCGAATGCAATTCGGTCCCTGTACTTTAACACCAGTGTGTTCGCGAACATTTCCAAATTATAATGTGTGGAATATGAAACGGACTAATTTCTGTTCTTTAACGCAAAAATGAAATTTGTGTTCAGTGTACAACTGAATGGCAATCGCTTTTGTCAAAAGAGGATGGTAAGGGGCGCAGCTTAAGTTTACTCATGCATGTTTGTCAAAGTAAGACTAGGTAAGCTATAAAAATGTACCATAGTAGTCCAGCTAAGCTATAATTTACCCAAACTAGTTGAGCTGGACGCGTGAAATAATTTGGCCCTGGCGCACGCATTTTATCGTAAATGATGCATAAGTTAAAAATACTCTAGCTTCAAATGTTAATCAACAAGGAACAATTTATTCGTGGTATTTTATATGACGGTGACTCGCCTGTCATTGTAGTGAACATTTGGGTAGCTTATGCGTTTTAACTTGATCGTCCGAAATATCAGTTTTTCGCGTTGCTATTATTATTCTGTTTCGTAAGATGTTATATGGTGTGTCACGGTATGTTTTCGTTCTGTGTTCACAGCAAAGGAAGCGATTAGGAGGAATCCGGGGGTCTGTAAAAAGACGTATGTCAGTGGTCCATTCTCAAAAGTAGTGAAATTGGTTAAATTAACATCTGCTTGTTATTTCCATAAGTTGTGAATGTTTTTGTTCTCGTTAGGACATTACGAAAAGTGCGACTACTGCAATAGGTTTAAACTAGTAGACTTCAGTCGCCAAAAAGGGAATTCTAATGCTTTCTGGTGTATCCATTTTAATGGAATTTTGTTATAGTGAAATTTACTTAAACTTTGCGAACACTTGTGTCATTATGCGCTTTTAGAAAGGCAACCAGAAAGGCTGACCTTAATAGATTCTAATGTATAGATATTGTCTTGCAAGCTTGTTATATGTCAACAGTTTTTTTAAAAAAGCACTTGGATCAAACGATGGCGAGAACACAAAGTGAACGTTATGAAAACCTATAGGAAAAAACTTGAATTTGTCGACAGACCTAAACCTTTAATATGCCTAAAACCTATGACGAACTTCAGTGTAACTCAATTGCATGCAAAAAATCATTCTTCTTTGTAATTACAACATTTCTGTATTTTTGTATATCGTCCAACCGTCTGTATGTCATAAACTGTTGTTGTCTCTGTTTTGTTGTTATTAAAATCGAGAATTTGCTCTTGTTGGACGTTATTCGGTTAAAAATCATGAAATTTCAAACAAATATGCAATAAATTATCGCCAAAATGAAGACAGTTCGAAGCTATATGGATAGCTAGATATGCCGAAAAATATTTTAAAATTGTAAATTTCAACTGCAGTTTTTTGTCGAAAGATAAATTTCAACCGTATTTTTGGTAAAAGATCTTAAAGTTACGGTGACTACAGGAACGTTAAAAAAAGTGCCACTGAATTTTAAATGTCGATATGGATGCAGTCGTTTTTATAACTCACCGTGCTTGGTTGAGCTTCTTAATCTTGTGGAATTTTTACTTGCTCCTATTCTGAATAAATATTATTGCGATTTTTTGTCTATGATCTAAGAAGAATTTACAGAATCTAGAGGATCTAGAAAGTGCACAAAATTTTATATGCTTAAACAAACTTGTCTAAGGGATTCGTCTATAAATTAGTTGTGCATCATTTACCTTAATATATGTGCGGCATGGCCGGATTTGGTCATAGTCTGCCGCAGCTCTAAAGCCAAGCTTGGCTAGCCGCGATTAGCCAGTGTGACATTTTTTGGGCAGAGCCAGAATTGCCACGACAGCCGGAATCGACTCTAAAAGCCAGAAATAAATGGCGACAATGGAGAATCACGAAAAAATGAACATTGGTAATACATATTGTCATATATTTGTAAAATATACTTCCAGTTACAACAACATGCTTTTTATGCATGAAAGAGTGTGTTTTACATAGCTACTGTGAGTTTATCGGCCTTCTCCGCGGCACGTTTCTTATTAAAACGCAACCGACATCTCCAATGGTGGCCAAAGGGAAAGGGGTGGAAGCTGAGAGCGAGTTCGAGAATTACCCAGGAAAAAGTGGAATCGAGAATTAAGGGTAGGAGCCACCAAGGGATGCACCGGTCTACCAGCGGTCGGAGATACCCTTTATCCCTGGATGAAAGTTGCGCGAGTTCCCAGCGGTAGAGATGTCATTGTCCCGGGCAGGGATATTAAGTTCAGGTACGAAAAAGTAAATTACTATGGGCTCAAAATTATGAGTTTAGGTAAGGATAGAATCGATGCGTTTGGCATCCTTTTAGGTATGGCCTTTCCAGAATTAAGCTAAGACTAAATTGAATTTTGGTTAGCAAAACTGCATATCCGTGCTAATGATGCTTAAACCCTGGCGAGTCCGGGGAACGTGCCGTGGGTAACTAATTTTTACTGAAACTGCTTAAATAGTTTTGGTAAATTTTAAAATTTAACATGAAAATTCTGACTATCGTTATTGAATGTGAACACTTAGCTCCTCAACGGTTGTACCCTGGCTAGTCCGACTGACAGGCCATGGGACATTGATAACCTTTTTGAAAAGAGGGAGTTATAACATTACGTAGGACTTTGTAAAAGTTTTAATTGTAACACCAAATAAATTTAAGACCAAACGAAAAAAAGTTTGAAAAAGAAATTGTAAAGTTAAAATGAGCTATCCAGAAAACAACATTGGAATATTGCGAATTAAAATAACAATTTATTTAGAGATTTCTTAAATAATTTTTGCATGCGGTGCTGTGTCCGTTTAGACTAGCACACACACCCCGAAGTTAGAATTTACCAGAACGTGTCCGAAATCACAGGTTCTGAGTGTAATACTTATAAATTTCATGCAAAATGTTTTAGGCAAAAATGTCACTACGGCGAAGAGTCCGTATAACCGTCCCGTAGTGCGTAGTAAAAAGAATTTGAATAAGTTTTGGCATAGTTTTTTTTAAAAAGTAAAATTGAAAAATTTGAATCAGAAAATTTAAACTAAGAAATTTTATCATGGATGGGATCGGAGTGGGAGTGAACTATATTAGTTCTGAAGGCATCCAAGCTCTATCTCAGCTCGACAAGCGGCCAGAGTTGAGATACAGATTGGAGCTAGGAAGGGATTTTCCATAGGTTTGTTAACTTATGAGTACACAATAGAATTTTCCGTTACCTAGAATAGGCATGTCCTACATACAGTAAAGATTGGTGCTTTACCTTTAGAGATCGTAATATTAAGGTTGAAAGATTGCACCAGAACAATAAAGCTATGACTATTTACAAGTTGTCTGAAAATAGAGAGTAACACTTTATAGCATTGAGGTTAACAGCCGGTTGAGGTAGAAGCTCTTGCTAACAACTTTAGCCAATATTACCACGAAAGTGCCAACCAAGCAGGTACTGAGAAAATAATGTGGCCCTGCCACCTTGAGTATTTTACCAAAAGTAGTGCTAGCGTTGGTGACCTGCACCATCCATCGGCTGTAGATAGTATCCAGTAAACTATCGGTAAAATAAAGAATACAACACCTTCAGCTCCTATAGGTCAGATTACACGCGCTGTCGTGTATTAAAAATTTATTTGACATTAGATGACAAAGATTTTTAAAGATTATATCGTAACAGTTAGTATATAACAAGAAAATTACAGAGTGTAAACTTAACAAAAACCCCTGGCCTTATGCACCAGGTATAACAAGAATAGCGTATTTCCTGTATAATGAAATTTTAGCAAAAAAACCAAAAGTTTTACACCGCATAACCAATTTTACTTATAATAATTTTTATAATTTTTTGGATTTTCAACCCGTTCGGAACAATAGCGTGCGATCATGCATTATAGGATACATGTACCCCAAATCGTACTACCTGGAGTGTTCGTGTGTCTCGTAAACCTGAAAATGGAAAACATTTTATGTGTTAGTGTTAGGGACAAGTGACACAGGATTTCCCCAAATAGAACGTGGGTGTTGGCCCATGACTGCCAAGCCCCCTAAGCGTGTAATTTCCCCGGCCTGTGCATTGGACCACCCCTAGGCGAGGCCTGCGCTAAGACATAGTTCCGACAACTATGTCCCACCCTAAGGAAGGTTTGCAATGTCACAGCCTTCGACGATAGAGCAGCCCATGGTGTGGCAGCCTGGGGTCCAACGGGTGGTGAAAAGGTGCCGGAAAGGTAGAAAGACCAATCCCACCCAGAGGTTCCCGTTTAAGGAATGGGCTGCCCTTTTTCTGGTCTGCCTTATAACCCGGCTAGGGCTTACTATGCCTAGCACACCCGCCTCCTCGGCAGGTTCCAGAGATGCAGGTAACCTCCTGCAAAGTCACTGAAAATGAGCCTAGGTGTATTTAAATGTGTGTGTAAGTATGTATGTGCGTATGTGAATACATGTGAATACTGAGTGCGTATGGGGATGGGAGAATCATGTAGGCCCTATATACAATAGCACAGGACTAGTAGATATGTCCTAGAGCTAGAAACACATCATCCAGAAACTTCGCATGTACGTCGTAAAAGGAGCTAACTTAATACTCGCTAACTCATAGCAAGAAGTAACACCAATAACTATATCAGAATGAGATAATACCCGTTACCTACTAACGATACACACCCATAGCAAGCAAACAGAATATCGAGAACTATCTGAACCCAACAAACGTAGAAAAATGTAAGAGAAAAGAAAAAAAAACAACAAATCGATATACGAAACTACAATAATAACATCTAACTACAGCAATACATTCGTACGTAGTAACTCCACTGTCGTAGCCATTATTATTAGTCACACATAAAAGAGCCAACGGCGTAGCTAAGTCACAGCGTAGTGAAAATACAAAATTTATTTAGTAATAATATTTGATATAATTTAACAATATTATTCAAATACTTTTGGAGAAATTTGGTAATTTTACAGGCGGGTTTGGTCTTTCTCCCTTTTCTGCACCCTTTTACCACCCGTTGGACCCCAGGCTGCCACACCATGGGCTGCTCTATCGTCGAAGGCTGTGACATTGCAAACCTTCCTTAGGGTGGGACATAGTTGTCGGAACTATGTCTTAGCGCGAGGCCTCGCCTAGGGGTGGTCCAAGTCACAGGCCGGGGAAATTTTAACGCTTAGGGGGCTTGGCAGTCATGGGCCAACACCCACGTTCTACTTGGGGAAATCCTGTGTCACTTGTCCCTAACACTAACACATAAAATCTTTTCCATTTCAGGTTTACGAAACACACGAACACTTCAGGTAGTACGATTTAAGGTACATGTATCCTAAAATGCATGATCGCACGCTATTGTTCCAAACGGGTTAAAAATATAAAAATTATAAAAATTCTTATAAGTAAACTTGATTACGGGTGTAAAATTTGTTTCTTGGTAAAATTTCAATATGCAGAAAATACGCTATTCTTGTTATACCTGGTGCATATTTAAGTTTCCACTCTGTAATTTTCTTGTTATACTAACTGTTACCATATAATCTATTAAATTTTGTCAACTAGTGTTAGAATTTTCAATCTACACAACAGCGTGATCTGAAGTGTAGTATTGAAGGTGTTCTCTTCTACTGGTAAATTGACCCGAAAAACAAATTTTTTTGCCCAATTTCTAACGCTACAATGTGGTAGGGAAAAATTATTTTTTCTCGGTATTTGGTTAGATGGTACATCATATTGGTAAAGTTATTGTTGGCGAAAGCTCAACCGGCTGTTAACCTCAATGGTATAAAGTGTTACTCTTATTTTCAGACGACTTGTAATAGTTTTAGGAAGTTTTATTGTTACTAGGTGCACTCTTTAATATTGATATTGTACGATCTCTAAAGGTAAACGCCCAAATTTACCGTATCCTAGGTGACGGAAAATTCTATTGTAAATTTTGGTGTAACAACCTAAAATTCTTGGTCCAGTCTGTATCTCAACTCTGGCCGTTTGTCGGGTTGAGGTAGAGCTTGGATGCCTTCGAACTAATATAGTTCATTTTCAGCTCAGGAATCCACCCATGATAAAATTTCTTAGTATAAACTTAGGGATTCCAATTTTTCAATTTTACTTTTAAAAAAAAACTATGCCAAAACTTATTCAAATTCTTTTTACTACGCACTACGGGACGGTTATACGGAATCTTTGCCGTAGTGACATTTTTGCCTAAAAAATTTTGCATGGAATTTATAAGTATTGCACTCAGAACCTGTCATTTCGGACACGTTCTGGTAAATTCTAACTTCGGGTGTATGTGCTAGTCTAAACGGACACAGACCCATGCAAAAATTATTTAAGAAATCTCTAAATAAATTGTTATTTTAATTCGCAATATCCAATGTTGTTTTCTGGATAGCTCATTTTAACTTTACAATTTCTTTTTCAAACTTTTTTTTCGTTTGGTCTTAAATTTATTTGGTGTTACAATTAAAACTTTT
>JASANE010022420.1:0-26389 GCA_030248225.1 Trileptium ribeirensis | reverse complement strand
TGTCATCTACTTGGTTCATTTACGTATTGCTCGTCTTTTTGAGCGCCGAGTACAAGAAGGAACAAGGAGGTTGGAGAAAATATGTCAATAAAATTATTAATTGGTAAGTAACTTTGAGTATATTACAAAATGCATAGGATCCGAACTACGATCCATTCGCCGAGTACAAGAAGGAACAAGGAGGTTGGAGAAAATATGTCATAAAATTATTAATTGGTAAATACTTTGAGTATATTACAAAATGCACAGGATCCGAACTACGATCCATTCGCCGAGTACAAGAAGGAACAAGGAGGTTGGAGAAAATATGTCAATAAAATTATTAATTGGTAAATACTTTGAGTATATTACAAAATGCACAGGATCCGAACTACGATCCATTCGCCGAGTACAAGAAGGAACAAGGAGGTTGGAGAAAATATGTCAATAAAATTATTAATTGGTAATCACTTTGAGTAATACACTTGCACGTTATACTACGGTCGATATCACAGTTATAAAACGGGCCAGCCTAGGCGGAGCCGATATGTTGCAACGTCGGTGCGGTCGGTTCAGGCTGGGCCGACCATTGACTGAAACTCCCCCACCTAGTTGCATTTGGCAAATTAAACCGTAATATTATGTAAGACATGTGAACTTAGTGTATGTTCTGCGTGAAATCGAAAATAAACAAATTTAGCTCAATTGTATTATACGTGTTACCACACATCTATAAAATTCCATGGCCTCATAAAAGCTGACTCTAAAAGTAGATTTTAGTTGCCGACCGGACCGGGCTGGCCGAACCATGAGCACAAACGGGCCGGGCCAGGTCTAATTCTTCAGAGCACCGGCCGGATCGTCCTAGAACCCCAAATGGCCTGGTCGGGCGGTAAAATTTTTGTCCGTTTTCATCTCCAACATTCACAATAAAGTCTACAAAATATTAAATGTAAATGGTTGTCTCAAATATTTTTACGCTACCATCGTCGCATAGGTGACAAATAAGCTCAATTTTTACGCACATGCTTTAAACTTAAAGTAGCTCAAACTTTTTATCAAAAAAATCGATATTAGTAATGTCCCATAATATAACCCGAAACTGCTTTAACTGTAATTTGAATCATCGTCGCATAGCGACGAGATAAAGTAACCAGAGATGAAACCGGGTCACCTACATGTGATCCGGTGACCCGGGTCGCTAGCTGACCCGGTGACACGGTTGGGTCAGTGACCCAAGTGGCTCCGGTGACCCGGTAAAGTAACTACCATGAAATGTGTGATCCAACAATGCCCTCGCATATCGGGTTCTATCTGTATGTCGTACATAGTACATTGGTTATACACAATATCATTTGTTGAATACCAGTTTCTCTGAGTGTAATGAGTAAATTTGTTAGCATCTTCGAATTTTGCAATATTAAATCATATATTCTCTAAGAGCAGCATTCTTGGTATTCTCATTGCATATCAATGATGTCTCTAAATCTCTACGAAACATTCAGTACAAAAATATTTGACGATAATATATATATTAAACGGTATATTGCTTTACCGTATAGCTCAGTAGGTTACCACCTAGAGCTTCAAAACGCATTGGGCGCGCTTTCAATTTTACTCAGCCAAACCTGTTTGTGCCGGTTCTTTGGATGTTGGCAGAAGCAGCTCGATGAAGAATTATCGTTTAAATAACTTGATTATTCCTACAGTCTGTCAGTGTGAAGATTAAAAATTAATATATCTATGTCTAAAATTCAATTCGCAATATTGCTATATTGTAACAAAAGCTTATACAATGATCGATATCCCACACTGTTGTTCAAATATGGTCCCGCTTTTACGCGTGTCTTCCGGAAGACCAATAACAAGATAAAGTGAATCCAAAAAACCGTTCGTACTTGCCTTTGTCAAACGAGGTTGCGCCACTACTTCCAAATATATATAATGACATCGTCACGGATATATTTCGATCGAAACTTTGCAATGCGAATGTATTGTGATGATTGAACACATCTGGAACATCAGCATTGTTGTCTAATAACTGAAAAAATTGTTCAGACATATATTGTAACAAAAGCTTATACAATGATCGATATCCCACACTGTTGTTCAAATATGGTCCCGCTTTTACGCGTGTCTTCCGGAAGACCAATAACAAGATAAAGTGAATCCAAAAAAACCGTTCGTACTTGCCTTTGCCAAACGAGGTTGCGCCACTACTTCCAAATATATATAATGACATCGTCACGGATATATTTCGATTGAAACTTTGCAATGCGAATGTACTGTGATGATTGAACTCCTCTGGAACATCAGCATTGTTGTCTAATAACTGAAAAAAAATTGTTCAGACATATATTGTGCTGTGAACGAGCTGGGCCGAGCTGGCTCGAGGTATTTGACGACGGTCGGCTCAAGAATGATCGGGACGGCTCGGGGCATGATCAGCTCGAGCCGAGCCATGGCCGGCTCGGAGCTTAAATGATTGTGCTCGGCATGTCTGGAAGAATATTTGGGCTCCAGCTGAGCGGAGCCTACAACCAAAATTCTTGCCTCTACCACGTAGCCTATTCAGTAACAGCACTTCCCTTGTCAAAAACTCAAGCTTATTCAAGCAGGTCACGGAGTTGCAAAAAATTTAAGGCTTGTTTACACCCCAAAAATTTTGATCAAAAATTTTAGGTTCTTTTCCATAATCCCTTCCCCAGCCCGCATTTGCCCAAAAATGGTCAGATTCTGGAAATTTTGGTATTTTTGTGACCCTCGAGACTTCCCTTGATCATTTCGACCAAAAACTTGAATTTTTAAAGTTTTAGATTTTTTAGTTTTTTTCGGGTCCCCAGGGTCCCCCCTTGGGAACCCAAAAAAAAATTTTTTAAAAACGACGCGGCTTGACGAGAAGAGTGTAACGGTATTCATTTAACACAATCCGATAAAAGTATCCTAAGTTATGGCCAAAAACTCTTCAATTTCTGAGCCTTTCAGCCTCCGATAATTTTGGTCATAACTTATGATCCCGTTCACCATATTACCATTCGATTCAGCTCGTCAAGCCGCGTCGAATGGTGGGTAAAAATCTAATTTTTAAGATAAAAATATTTTTGGTTCCCCAGTGGGGAGCCTTGGAACCCGAAAAAATCTAAAATTTTAAAAATTCTATTTTTTGGTTGAAATGATCAGAGGAGGTCTCGAGGATCACAAAAATACCAAAATTTCCAGAATCTGACCATTTTTGGGCAAACGCGGGCTGGGGGGATAATGGAAAAGAACCAAATTTTATTTGGTGCACTGGTTAGCTTAATGCTTTAAGGTTAGTTATGCGACGCCCTGTATATAATTGTCGCTATCTCTTGCTGCTCAATCGAAAGTACGAAATACTATTCTTGACATTCTAATCCATAAACCGCTAGATAAATCTATACGCTGGGAAAGTTTTCGACTACTGCATAGTAAAACTGATTATGACACATTCTATAATTGATTTGAATAATCCTAAGGGGGTCACGAGTCACAACCTCGACAGTTTACGCAGGTCAGGTGACATCAGAGCGTAGTGTAACGTATCGAAGACTGTGTGTTGCTGGGGTGAAAGCGTTTAAATTTCGTCTGTGTGTGTGAACGACTTAACCGATTGTCAACCGGCATTGTTTACTGTGTACATCCTTGAGCGTTTTTTTGACTTAAAGTCTGGTTCAGGGGTCGGAGGTCAAAATGAAAATTTTTAACCCCATTTTACCCCATTTTTGTGCCCCTCACGGAAGCAAGGGTATTTTTATCTTAACTTTCAAATTTTTTTCTCCGTTATGTTTTATTTCATATTAGACTGATAAATGCCCATGCCTCTTTTTTGTTTTTCGGTTAAGGCTCCGGTTCTGGAGTTTATAGGGTTTGAGGTATGGCAACCTCGTGATTCATCGACCCAAAATTTGAAAATTTATTCTGACGTTTTGGGTGGCTGAAAAGTTTCACTTGGAGGTTTTTGGGCATGGGAACTCATTGCCGGGGTTCTAAGAATTGCCGCGTTCTTCGTATCGTTGGCCAATAACAGGAGGTGGGTGAACCTGTTTTTCTACCTAATGCATATATGTAGCAGTGTGATTGGACTTTTGCGGTATTATCTGGTATCCACATATAGCATATCGAGAGCTGATTGGCTGTGCATGCAAAAGGCGTAGGTTTACCTATGCTTCACTACGCTCTGCAGTCCCAATAGAGTTATTAGTATATAGTGACCCGCTTCCATCGCTCGTTCAGAGAATCATAGACTTCGTTGCTTGAACCAACTGATACTATAACTATAACTATAACTAGAAACTCTATATTTGTAGTTGCTCTTAAAGCTTTTAAGACCCCGGACGAGGTGTTATTGATGCGACAACTTCGTTAAAATTTTCAGTATATTTAACGGGCTTTGTTATTTAATTGCGATTGAAATTTCAGGTTTTCAGACAAGTGACCTACAATCCCAATGTTCCAGTTCGCGTTTTTCCTCAATTATAATACACAACATATAAACAGGTTATTCAGTGTTTAAAGGTTATATTTTTGTATATAATATATATTATTTTGTTTGACATGTTTAGTTATGTTAGGCATTATGAAACACAGGTCTAAGGTCACAATCTAAGGTCTCAGCGTGGATATATTATTTCAAGATGGTATCGGTAATCGGGCTTTGTAATTCTGTTCGGATATTGATCGCTTTGATATCACTGCCACGTATCGCGAAAAACTTTAACATCTAATCCGATCCGACCGGATTTGTGTTCACTTTGCATTCGATCCGATCCTACACGACCATACTTTGTCGGGTCGCATCAGACACAATGAAAAAACACCGCCTTACAAATGTCAGGGCAACTACATAATATTTGAAAATACCTGATACATTTGAACCTTTATTTAAACGCATGTTGGTATGAAATTATAAGATGTAAGTGCCGAAGAAACGTCAGGGCAACTACATAATATTTGAAAATACCTGCCTGATACATTTGAATCTTTATTTAAACGCATGTTGGCATGAAATTATAAGGTGTAAGTGCCGAAGATAGATGGTCAAAGATAGGGGTAGCATAAGTCGACTTTAGATGGTCTCGTCTGGGAGGGGGGTGCCCGGCCCGGGCGAGGGGAAGGTATGCTAGGGTAAGACTAAATTTATAAATTTTCAGGAATTCAAAATTTTTAACCACTTTTGCGAAAATTTTTGCGATTTGTCAATTTGCGATAATTATTTTTCTAATTTCCCCTACTTTTGCCACTTTTATTCCAATTTTTGAATATATTTCCGAAAAACTTGCGCGCGCTTTCAGCGCGCGGTGGTGATTGGCGTAAATTTGGTTTGAAGGGAGTAACCTTTCTTAGAGGAGTAACCCCTTCCACCTACCCTTCTATCGACACCTATGTTATAAGGTCATCCGGGTGACAAAACTCTGCCTTTTGCTTTTGAACGACACGGGGTTGTCTTAATCATAATAACAGTAATTGCAAATACGATACATTAAGATTGTGTTTTTTACTTATTACCGCTGAGTTTAGTATTGGCATACCAAAAGTGGAAAATGGTCTCTTGAGAAATCATCAGGAACTTTTGGTGTTTTACCAATTATTAATTTGGCAAAAACTAGGATTGATTTCTGTTTTAGCTCTTTCTTCACAAAAGTGGGCATTTTCGCATGATTTCCTGTGCTGAATGTAATCCCACTAGTCGCCTAGGTAAATTTATACTTTATGCTAGACATGTCGTAAAATGAGAAACATTATTAACTGTGTAAAATTACAAAATATTATGACATTTCAGTGAAAATTTGCAAAGTTAAGTTGTTAGCTAATGTTTGGAAAAATTAGATTGCTAGCAACTCCTCTGTTTGGACACCTATGCAGTAAAATTTTCCGATGGATGCTTTCAAACTTACCCCTATTCAGCTATAAAGAATTGCATCATATTATTTTCATCGTTTCAGAGCAATGGACGATCACCTTGTTCAGCGCTAAAAACTGATTAGTTTTGGCGTAATACCATACAAATTTAAATTTTATTGCATTGATCGGACCCAAAAATTACAATATATATGCAATTTCAAGCGGCTCACACGTAGCACTAACAAATATAGCGAAATGCTTCACTTGAAGTTGCTCTAAAAATTGCGTTTCAGTCGTGTCTACTTCAACAAGGTACACGGATGAACTATCTGATGACAAGAACAGTGTGAATTTTTTAATTAATGATATTCCGAATCAATGATAATATACATTTTTATAGTTATATATCGTTTGATAGCTATTAATAGCGAGCGTTGACTTGTCGTAGGCAGTTTTTAAAACACATCATTCTAATTTTAAACTTTAAAGCTGAAAAAGATCATATATATTTTATGTTGAATTAAGGTTTATAGTTAAATAGATAACGATGAGTAAAAGCAATCTTGCTAACCCAGCGGTTTCAGGGGGTCGTCCAAATATATTTATTACTTTTTTAGTTTCCTGAAGGATTGATCGCATACGAATGTTGTTGCCGGGTTTGACAAAGACAGAAAAAATGGTTTATCTTACGTTGTTTTATCGTGTGTATTTGATTATGTTTCAGCCTTGTTTATCTTTATTTTATCAACACATTTATACTCATGTGCTCACTCATTCTATAATTATAAGCATCACGGTTAAGTTTTTCTAACAAGATCAAGTTCACGGCGGTGTAACGTTTATCTGCGAATCTAAATTTGACTGTCCAATGTCTTAAATTTCAGGAGGCTGTGATAAGCCAGTTTCATAGTTAGAGCACAACGATTTACCCCAATGTTTGCTACTTTCTTGCGCACATTTGGAGCAGAGGTGGGGGGTTGAGTGCGGAGCTTTCAGGGGGAATAAATATCTCTCGAAGTGGGATTCGACCCTTGGGGGAGCAACCACCCTCCCCTCATCCACACCTTTGGGCTAAATTGGCGTGGAATCATCTATAAGTACATATTGGAGCAAAAATGGCTAATATGACAGATATATTAATTATCAATACTCAAGTGCTTATTTTCGTTTAATAATAACCACCAGAGTTGGTGGTTCTGGAAGGAGATTAAAATTTTCTTTCGGGCACACAAGTTCGATTTGTGGCAGGAAAATGTCGCAAAATGTAGCCTTCTTAACAGTGTCACAACTCGGAAAATTTTTGCCAAAAGTCAACGAATTTTGATTGAAATAAATTTAAATATTTGACGCTTTATTGTCTTTGCAACGCCGTCCGGTAATAGTCATGATTGCGTTGTGGAAAATTAGTTTTATATATGCCGCTGCGACAGTTATGTTTAATTGTGTGATTCTGTGTAAATACTGTATTTTGTTTGGTTTGTTATTTTGTCTGTCTTGTTTGTGAAGAAAGATTTTAACATTTTATAGTGACTAAAGCTTAAAAGTATTTAACCGATGTGTGGAGATCTCTTTTAATGTTCTTCAATGAATATTTACATACCTAGTTTCGGGAACACAAGATATCGCAGCTTTGTTTACCCAAATTTTCGCTGTGACCTCTAATTGTAACCAAATGTTCGATAGGAACATCTCGAAACCAGGTTGAAAAAATAATCGCATTCTTTTCGATGTAAAGTTGTTGTGAAAATTGAAACTAATGTCTGTGAAAATTGAAACTATTGCTACAAAAGGATCGAAATGTATTCATTATTTCTTTCAACGCTAAAAAGTATTGACTTTTGGTTACAATAATTTTTATCTTGTTTCGAGACCGTATCCATGGTAGTAAAAAACCAGTTATAAATTGTAGGTTAGGTATAGTTTAAGAATTATTAAAGTTTAAGATAACTTAATAGGTACTAGGTATCTGAATGATAATTATTTTACACCCTTCGAAAAACAGGCACTTCAATGAACTTTTGACGTTTTTAGACTCAAACTTATTTGGCTCCTGGCTCATCTGCGTTTTTAGTGAAATTGAGGCACGGTTTTTGCTTTTAGCCATGCCAGTATCGCTGATATTAAATAGCAATTAAATCAGGTTAACGTGAATTATACTGGTTTGATTTATTATTATTTTGGCCATTATTTTACTAACATGCCTAGTTTGCTGTCTTATTTATCGTTCTTAGTTGACAGCTGAGTATTATCTGTACTCGGAACTCGATGATTGTCCTCGGAAGTCGCAGATTGTTTGAAGAAAATATGTTATAACAAATGATTGTTGGGCGTGCGTTTGGAAAATATAAGTCTTAAAAATGTGTTATCAATATACTATAGCTCCAATCATTTTCTAATGTTTTACCAATAATCTTCAGTCTAATAATTGTTATCATTGACATGACGTGTTTTATATTGAGATTTATTCGGATTTTTTGGTGACGTTGTTTTTGTCTTATACTGTATATGTATACCTGTTTTGATATAGCGGTTTGTTAGCGTTGGCCTTAACCCATCAATTTAAAGTTCCTATATATTAGGACTTAACTAAAGATAAAGTTTTTAGTCTCGGTGGTTCTCGTAAATTACACTGACCCTGTTAACCATATCAAAATTGATGCAGTTGGAAAAGCTATTGTATTGTGACTGTCGAGCTTACCCACTGAATTGAATTTAGTGCGCTAAAACTTAGTGGTAATTGGGGATAACGTGATTAATTTTATCATTTTCGTTTGATGTATATGTAGAAAATTCGTTGTATATAGGTATGTCAACAATTTTGTTATAGTTGACAAGCTTCGCTTTGCTTCACCAGTTTCCTAAACCTTTTGTCTTATAGCCTTTTGTAGCCAGCGCTTCCAAAATGCACGTACGCGCATTACGAAGCGTTCTATTAGCTGAAGTTCTCATGTGATATATGTTTGTACGTGTGTAGCAACTTACTCGGCTTATGAGTTTGTTCTCCATAGCTCACTGGTTAGTATGGTGGACTTTCTATCATGCACTTTAGGTTCGATCTCTGGTGGCGGTGTCACGGGCCAATTCTTCCCCTGGCTAATTCTTCCCCGGGGAAATATTAGCCCGGGCTAATTCTTGACCGGGGAAGAATCGGCCGGCTGATTGTTCCCCGGGGAAGAATTGGCCCGTGACACCGGCAGGAGTTTGTCAGCTGTGCATACCATATACAAATTGTTTCGTGCATGACCGGGATTGAGCTTGTCCGGTTCTGCAGAACTCTTACCACTTGTGTTGGTAGGTGATGGAAACCCATCATATTTTTCCAAATTTCACGATATTGGATACGACAGATCTGTCGAAATCCCCATCCATGTATGGCAGTCCAGTTTTTCTGTATGCCATACTAGAAATAATGCCTATAAACCTAGAAAATAAAAAAGTATAATTGCTTAAAATTTAAAAGCAACATTCGTCTACAAAGTTATTTATTGTCGAAACAAATTTAAAATATATAATGCGTGTTATAATTGAAAGCTAAATTTATAGATGACTGATATTTGAACCGTCTTTTTAGCTTTCATTCACGATTCACTGCAGTTGTTTAAATAAAATTTTATCAGTGTAACGTGGCTTTTTTAAGCAGTACATATATACATATGTTATTTTGCTCTGGTTGTCATCTCGAATAGCATTATTTATAATTTACTATAGCTTCGATTGTAAATTATTAATCATTGTTTGATTATATATATATTGGTCAGACCTAGCTGATGTAAAATACACCTGATCTCCAAACAAAATGAACAAAACGGCGTCGATTGTCATCTTTAACCGCACCGGACATTTTTCAGATTTCCTTGCAAAAAATTAAAACTGGTTAGGTAGGCTAATGAAGTGTAAAAGAAGTCTAATGAAGATTACCCAGTGCCTTCTCTCAGCGCGCGAAGGTTCCTGCTCCTATAGCCATTATTGTACTGCAGGAATTTAATAGATGGTTCACTTTAAAGCTGGTGAAGGGGGACAAATTTGACCCACAAAAATTTAAATTGCTGGGTCTTGATTGCACGTACAAAATTTATTGGGTGTGTGTGATTTATTACAATTCGAAAATTTTCAAATTGCTATGTATTACGACCAGTACCCAAAAATTACTGGGTGAATCGAATTTAGCGGCACCCGCAAATTTTCAAATTTGCGGGTTCTGTGTAACGCCACAAAATCAATGAGAATTTTTTATCCTATTCCTTCAGTTGATAATGGATGGTCCCTAAGCCGTAATAACTTGTAAAGAGTGTTTGTGTGATAGATGTAGTTTAGTGTATCTGTAAAGTTTTAAACAATGCCTCTACGTTAGTTTAGGGTTCCCGCCATCCATCTAAACTGTTTTTTCCTAGCCATATACTGTAATGATTCTCAATTCTTTTTAGGCGCTTGATTCATCAAAAATATAATTACGAAGATTTAATCAAAATTTAGACTATCGCCTGATGAACCCTTTAAAACATAAAGTGACACATTTTGTGACAGCGTATATATTGCAAAGCATTGTACTAATCCATTTTGTGGGGCCGTGTTCGTCTCTAATAGCGTAGTAGTGTAGTTTACGAAACAAAGCTATCTAGGTTCAGTTCGCTGCAGCAGCAAGACTGTTCAATGGTTAATGAAATCAAGAGTGCATTAGGGAAGAGTATGACACTTCCCTGCACTCACATGTAAACCCGTGTTTGATGTCACGGGCGTATTCGGCCTGACCCCCCCCAGTTTCTGGGGGGGGGTCGGTCGGACCCCCCAGTTTCTGGGAGGGGTAGGTCGGACCCCCCCATTTTTTGGGGGGTATTATTAGAAATATCGCTTCACATAATACCCCATCCCCAGAAACTGGGGGGTCCGACCTACCCCACCCCCCCAGAAACTGAGGGGGTAAGGCCGAAAACGCCCGTGACATCAAACACGGGTTTACGTGTGAGTGCAGGGAAGTGTCATACTCTTCCCTAATGCACTCTTGATGAAATCAACATTGATTTACGAAAGAAACAATAATGTCTGTCGATACAGTTTGTTATACATAAATAAATTTTGGCAAATCCGGATACTGCGTTTCACATGTACATTCAGTTTTATCATGATTAACACTGTTCAGATCAGGCGAACGTTCGGTCTGCTTCCAAAATCCATAACACTGCGGCCTGCCAGCGACGTCCGCTGATTTCCATGTGGTTTCGAGTTGGAATAAACCTTCACCGGTGCATCTGGGAATGTAAATAAAACATGGATTAAATAAAACAAGTAACTCCATTACGGAGCTAAAGAAACTTGTAAAACCACATTTAGTAGCAGAGGGACCGGTAAAACATTAGAAAATAGTGGTTTTAATCTTTCAGTGTCGAAGATTGTTACCGAATATGTTATATGTATATAATGCAAAACTAATGTGACAAATTCGTCGCATAACAGAGGAGGAACATTTGACATGAGTACCATTAGGCAAAAATCTAGTTTAATTTCCGGGCCCATGCTAAGCTTAGGTATAGACTTTAGGCTTACCGAAACAAAAAGTTATACGGTTATTTGAGGTGAGAAACTTAACATGATTCAAAGAGCACTGGCTACGTCTTCACTTGATTTTGGCGACAAAAATTCTTCATCAAGATATTCAAGCTCAATGAAAAAATTTATAGTGAAGGGATTTGTATAATTATAGGAGATTCTGAACCTAAATCAACTTTGGATGTTAAAATCTGGATCAAAATCATAGTCAACTATTTAAGGCCAACAAACATTATCATTTATGGATCGATTTGTTAAAAAGATAATACAGTAATAAGAGCATTCGTCTACGAGCATCCGGTTCATCCGCGGTATCCAAAGTATCAATTGATACATCAATACGGTATTAAACGGGGGTACTGAATGAATGATATTGCACATGTCGGTACGTTGTATATGTTGTGTCTTGTTTTATTTGTATTGAGTAAATAAAAAAATCACATCATGGCAGCCTGCAGCGGTCTGATGGGTCCTTGGTACGGCCGTGGTTTAGATTATTTCCAATATAAATATATTAAATGATATATATGCATTAATTATTCATAATGTACTAGATTTATGTATTATGTGATTAATGTATAATATAATTTAATATACAGTATTGTGTATTATATATGTATTTTGTGTATATGTATGTAAAAACGTTGCGGCCGAACCAAGGGCCCCTTCAGACGGCTGCAGGCTGCCATGATATGATTTTATAATTTTTATTTATTAAATAGAAATACATAAATATGTCAATTATATAACACATAAATCTGTTATATTATGCATAATTAGTAACACATTGCCCCAGGACACCGCGGATGCGGGGTTATGTGTGTGTGGGGAGGGGGGGGGCAAAACGCCCATTTTATATCTACTTTTGGGTATTCCTATCGCCGGCACCATCTACCTCCTTGAGCCGACGGATTTGGGGCAACTATTATGTAATAAATCATATGGTATCAATATAATACACCTGTATAACGATTTATATTTGGATTCGTTTCCAGATACCAGTTGTAAAGTGAGAAAGTTTTCAAAGCGGCATAGCCATATTATTTACGCTTAAAGGAAACTATTGCAATGTGTGAGTTGGCATTGATACCTGTTTTCATTTCGATGCGCTTCGGACTGACATTCGACGCAAATTTTAGAACCAGGTCGAATTGCGGAACGATATGGATCTTTGCGGCACAGCGACGATGACCAAGTTGCTTCGTAAATGACACAGTGACTAAAACCAAAATCTGCAATTAGGAACTGTTCCTTAAGAATAAGTCCCGCAATTGCAGGATAAAACCACGGGCCACAGTAGCTCGGACAGTCGTAAATAAATGCAGGCCATGCCGTTCTCGATACACTAAGCCTTAGCTAAGGTCCTGATATGAGACATGCACTAAGCCTAAGTGCGGGAAGCTGCCGATCCCCAAACTTCCCCTGAGCTGTTCTTTTTCTAACGTTATAACGTAACGCCATTCAGTGTTACTTGGACGAAACCAAGAACAGGTGATATTTAATTACTGAGTGTAAAATATCGTCGACTCTCGCTGAAACCAACGGCAGTGAAAATAAAAAACATTTTAATAATAGCGCAAAAAGTCATTAGCTGCAAATTATCGTAAAGTGATCCCAAAAGCATGACAACCCGGGTTCGTGAATGCAAAACCAAGTCTCTGATTTACGCTATTTTGACATAAAGAGTAGAAAAAGTAGCTGTTAGAACAATTTTTTCTAAAAAGTCATTATTTTCCTGCCAAAAATAATCGGATATAATTTTCTGGCGATCACAAAATACAAATCCTTCAACTACTTTCCGTAACTTGGATGTGGGCGACGTTCTGCCAATATCATCAAAAGGCCAGGTACCACTGCACTGTGTTCTCCACTCTCCACAAATACAAAATTGCTGCAAATGCTGAAAAGATGAATATTTTCAATTCTATAAGCTAAAGTCAGTTAGTAACTATGTAGCCGTAATCAAGTGTTAAAATTAAAACCAAACAATCTGTTGACATTATCACCGGACAACCTAAACCAAGGAAAAATAAACTAAGATGTTATTCCGCGTTTGATTTTAGTCAAATCAGTTTCTTAATCTTGTTCCAAAGACATTTAAAATTTAGCAACCACAAATCGAATTTAATCGAAACGTATAGAACAAAACGTCGCCACGGTCTTGCGGCTTCGTTTACAACATAATAACATACGTATTAAATATTATTATAATATTTAAACATTAGTAAAATATATAAATAGATATATAATTATCATTTGTTTAATTCCCACGGTTTTACTAATCATTATCTAATAGGCAGTAAAAAATTAAAATATATTAATATTTGAAAAAACTAACAGACAACCCCTGTACGAACCAACCTATAAATATCCTGGTCTTTCGTGCGTTTTCGAGTGATCGCACTTCCGAACATATCTGGTCGATATCCAGGACGACGTGCTTGAGACAAGTCATGAGGTAGAATTAAAGCTACTTCTAGAATAAAATAAAATATAACAACATAGGCAAAACGACTAAATCTAAACTATCGTCTTTGTGATTCCTAAATATATACATTGTGCTCAAATATATTGGTCCCTAATTGCCTGGATTATGTAAATACATGACTGGAAATGTCAGAATTTAATAGAACAAAAGCAATTTATTTAGTATTATATATTCCATATCGTGGCTCCAATTTTGTTCATGAAAATAGTTAATACCGTAAACCTATAATTGATATTATTCAAGTACCTTTAAAACTACCGGAAATCATACCTATCAACTTTTGGTTACCAAAACAACTTCAGTCTTAATCAAAGAAATATATTGGAAAGCATTTAGGGTCTCGTGGGATGAGTTAAAATGACTCCAGATAAACGCTTATTATTGGTAACTTTATGATATCAGAAATTGCAGATTTTATTTGACATACAGTCCTTTATAGGTGACATATATGCATGAAGTCTGATTAAAATAATTGTTAACGCATTTTAGCAGCCTACAAAATAGCCAGAAACGATGGGTTTCCAGTAGCTATTTAGAAGCACTATAGGACATATTTAGCCGGAGCAGATTTTGAGTTCTCTCTGAAATCGAATCCGCCGTTCCGTTGTTGAGTTATTATTGTCATCAACTATTATGAAGTCTGGCTAAAAATAATTGTTAACGCATTTTAGCAGCCTACAAAATAGCCAGAAACGATGGGTTTCCGGTAGATACTTAGAAGCACTATAGGACATTTAGCCGGAGCAGATTTTGAGTTCTCTCTGAAATCGAATCCGCCGTTCAGTTGAGTTATTATTGTCATCAACTATTATGAAGTCTGGCTAAAAATAATTGTTAACACATTTTAGCAGCCTACAAAATAGCCAGAAACGATGGGTTTCCAGTAGCTATTTAGAAGCACTATAGGACATATTTAGCCGGAGCAGATTTTGAGTTCTCTCTGAAATCGAATCCGCCGTTCAGTTGAGTTATTATTGTCATCAACTATTATGAAGTCTGGCTAAAAATAATTGTTAACGCATTTTAGCAGCCTACAAAATAGCCAGAAACGATGGGTTTCCGGTAGATACTTAGAAGCACTATAGGATATATTTAACCGGAGCAGATTTTGAGTTCTCTCTGAAATCGAATCCGCCGTTCCGTTGTTGAGTTATTATTGTCATCAACTATTTACAATAACTATGTGGCCAGTTATAGTACCCTGCGACAGACAAAAACGGTCATTGTTGAGAAAGCTAAGTAAAGTTGGTTTAATTAACATAGTGGACACTAGCTTTTGCTAAGTATATATTTAAATCATTTCCAATTTGAATTCACAAAATAAAACCTCACTTTGGTTTCGCGATGAGTTAGTGGCAAAAAGTGTCCACAATATCCGCAAATTCTATATTTCTAAATACCAAAATATGTCTACTTGCCTTTAATATATTTAGAACAAGCATAATCCTGTCGATAACACGATTTCACCTGTTCTAGCGTTGGGCATGGCTTTCCGCCGTGTTCAGGAGAACGAATTACTTGACGGACGCGCTTTGATATTCCTAAAATATGTAAACATCATGAAAGTTGTCTAGTTATGTTGCACGCCAAAGATAAATTACCATTTAGCACATTTACAGTTGTAGGGTATTATAATTAAAATTAAAACAAATTAATGCCTTCCGCGACGAATTAAACGATACGCACCTTTTCACAGCAAGCCGCGAACTCTTGCTGTTGTTCGAATACCCAAGGGTATTCACAAACCGAGCGGGCGTTTCAGACCAGCACTGTGCTATTTAGCACCTCAATTTATACACTAGCCGGTTTCGCTAGAAACACGCTAACAGTTTCATGATTTTTCGTCCGGCTTTTTATCATTGGTAAATTTGCATATTTTATCTTAAATATGAGTCTAAATGCCTCAGCAACAGTATAGAAAACAAAAGAAGCTTGCAATAAGCATAATTATTCTACAAAGCACACATGATAACGATAAATTTTTACTATCTGGAAATAAGAAGCAGGGGAGGGGCGTCGCCAAGGGGAATGAGAGGCCTTCCCTCGTAAATTTTTTATTGATAAACGTGAAAAAATAATTGACGAGTTTATAATTGAATGCAAACAACCGGGCTCTGCGCTTTTTTGCTGGCTCCCTCAACCTTAGAAGATCTTGCGACTTCGATGAAACCGTTCGAATGGAGATTATCCTAGTGACACTCAAACAGAATACCCAACATCCTTATCTCATAAATGGCTGTACTCAACCGCTGGTACGATGGCAATGTTGTTTCGCGAAAATGATTCATAAGAACCCTCCGAATCTATTTCAGCGCATATGTGGCACGTTCAATATGCAGGAACATTTTATCAGTTTGTAGCAATAATTGAAAAATTTCAACATTTAGTTTCAGCAAAATTTTAAAAGATTTCTTTTAGTAAATCTGAACGATACTAATATGACGACAAAAAAATGAATGCATAAAACGGATTGCCAAAACCGGTGCTAACTTAATCTGTCGTCGGCAAAACAAGTAAAAATAAAGCAATTACAGTTAGCCAAAGTCCTTTACCTGGACCGCAATTGAGATCACCATTGCTACGATTTGAACCACCACGATCGGTGCCATGTTGATGGGAATCATTTGTTGGCAATTCGCATCGCTCCCAGCGTGACCATTCGGATACTTGGCAGTCATATGCTACAACATCGTTTTAAACAATAAATATGCCGCTATACTAATATCACTAGAGTCTGTTTCGGAATCAAACAATATATGACAATGTAATTATAGAAAAATGTGACAGCATATTCGATGCTATCTTGGAAATGAAAGATCATATTACATTAACGTTTGGCTATAACAAAAATGATCCATGTCAACATTAGGGGCCGAAGTATAATGCATGCACGCCGTTCTCGATATACTAAGCCTTAGTCTTAGCCTTAGCTAACGTTCCCATATGAGCCATGTACTAGGCCTAGGCCACAAAAGTCATATGAAATTGAACAAGCAGCAAGATCTAAGCCATTGTGACAAGAACAGAATATAATATGAAGAACGCAAATTAGCAAAAATTTGCAGTTTGTCTACAAAATCGAGCTAAGTTTGTGGATATACTTTATTTTGGTACTGATCAAAAAGCATACATAGTACGTGACAGAATAACAAAAATTCATTCACCTAAAAAGAGATAACTAACTGTAGCATCACTCATAGCTATGTGCCCGGAATGTAAAAAGAAATAAGGCTCAGCCTGGTGTTGCTGTTGCAATATCGATTTCAACCACTTTTCTTTTGCTACACAGGATATTACCGAATTGGTTTACCTCATGTTCGAACTGCTAGCAATTGACCTCCAGGCTCATCAACTAAAAGCCTATAAACTAACCAGGTTAAGCCCTCAAATGGCCTGACTGTGTGGGCAAGCATGTTCCGGTTCAGCGGTATCAATAAGTAATTAAAAGTTATACCTCGAGAATAATATGGTGTCTTCAATTTATATATTAGCCGGTTTCGCTAGTATATAAATTCACCTCTAGGCTCATCAACTGGAAGCCTATAAACAAACCAGGTTAAACCCTCAAATTGCCTGACTGTGTGGGCAAGCATGTCCCGGTTCAGCGGTATCAATAAGTAATTAAAAGTTATAACCTAAAGAATAATATCGTGCCTTCAATAAATCCCATTGTCACTTTTAATACTGAAACATTTCATACAGAAGTAAGGTTTAATTTTGTATAACACCAAAACGAGGTAAATAAACGACTACCAATTAATAATATTAACTTTGAATGTATCTGCGTACATCTAGCTTCAGCACATCAATGCCAACATCAATAGTACCGAGTAAAAATGCACAGACACCGGAAAAAAACTTTTCAATTGCCCACCACAACTGTATGTACCTATCGACCAATTCTTGTTGACAACCTGCACTGTCCTAACCAGAATCTAAACAAATATTGTTTGTCATTTAGGAATATTGTAAGTATATATCTAACATTTTGACCCAATTGGAGTTTTTCAACTTATGCGCATAATACCAAGTGGTGGTTCCGTAGAAATTGTTGGGTGGGGTTGTTTTGTGGTGTTGTGTTGTGTTGTTGGTTTGTGGTGTTTGTTTTGTGTGTGTTGTTGTTTTTCGTTTTGGGTGTGTTGTTGCCCTTCTTTAGGACCATCATGGACCGTTTAAATAGCCGAATCCAACGAGAAAATTTGAGTTTTTCGCCTTGCTTTCATAATACCAAAGGATGGTTAAACGGAAATTGTCTAGGACCATCATGAACCGCTTAAATAAACGAATCTAAGACCATGGCCTTCGCTAAACTTACAAAATTTGAGTTTTTCAACTTGTTCTCATAATACCAAGGGGTGGTTCCGTAGAAATTGTTTAGGACCATCATGGACCGTTTAAATAGCCGAATCCAACGAGAAAATTTGAGTTTTTCGCCTTGCTTTCATAATACCAAAGGATGGTTAAACGGAAATTGTCTAGGACCATCATGAACCGCTTAAATAAACGAATCTAAGACCATGGCCTTCGCTAAACTTACAAAATTTGAGTTTTTCAACTTGTTCTCATAATACCAAGGGGTGGTTCCGTAGAAATTGTTTAGGACCATCATGGACCGTTTAAATAGCCGAATCCAACGAGAAAATTTGAGTTTTTCGCCTTGCTTTCATAATACCAAAGGATGGTTAAACGGAAATTGTCTAGGACCATCATGAACCGCTTAAATAAACGAATCTAAGACCATGGCCTTCGCTAAACTTACAAAATTTGAGTTTTTCAACTTGTTCTCATAATACCAAGGGGTGGTTCCGTAGAAATTGTTTAGGACCATCATGGACCGTTTAAATAGCCGAATCCAACGAGAAAATTTGATTTTTTCGCCTTGCTTTCATAATACCAAAGGATGGTTAAACGGAAATTGTCTAGGACCATCATGAACCGCTTAAATAAACGAATCTAAGACCATGGCCTTCGCTAAACTTACAAAATTTGAGTTTTTCAACTTGTTCTCATAATACCAAGGGGTGGTTCCGTAGAAATTGTTTAGGACCTTCATGGACCGTTTAAATAGCCGAATCCAACGAGAAAATTTGAGTTTTTCACCTTGCTTTCATAATATATACCAAAGGATGGTTAAACGGAAATTGTCTAGGACCATCATGAACCGCTTAAATAAACGAATCTAAGACCATGATGGCCTTCGCTAAACTTACAAAATTTGAGTTTTTCAACTTGTTCTCATAATACCAAGGGGTGGTTCCGTAGAAATTGTTTAGGACCATCATGGACCGTTTAAATAGCCGAATCAAACGAGAAAATTTGAGTTTTTCACCTTGCTTTCATAATACCAAAGGATGGTTAAACGGAAATTGTCTAGGACCATCATGAACCGCTTAAATAAACGAATCTAAGACCATGGCCTTCGCTAAACTTACAAAATTTGAGTTTTTCAACTTGTTCTCATAATACCAAGGGGTGGTTCCGTAGAAATTGTTTAGGACCATCATGGACCGTTTAAATAGCCGAATCCGACGAGAAAATTTGAGTTTTTCACCTTGCTTTCATAATACCAAAGGATGTTTAAACGGAAATTGTCTAGGACCATCATGAACCGCTTAAATAAACGAATCTAAGACCATGGCCTTCTGCTAAACTTAAAAAATTTGAGTTTTTCAACTTGTGCTCATAATACCAAGGGTGGTTCCGTAAAGAAACTCGTTTAGGACCTTCATGGACCGTTTAAATAGCCGAATCCAACGAGAAAATTTGAGTTTTTCACCTTGCTTTCATAATATATACCAAAGGATGGTAAACTCGGAAATTGTCTAGGACCATCATGGACCGCTTAAATAAACGAATCTAAGGCCATGGCCTTCGCTAATTCGTTTATTTAGAGCGGTTCATGATGGTCTTAGACAATCTTCCGTTTAAACATCCTTTGGTATTATGAAAGCAAGGTGAAAAACTCAAATTTTCTAGTCGGATTCGGCTATTTAAACGGTCCATGATGGTCCTAATACAATTCTATAGGCAAACCACCCCTTGGTATTATGAGAACAAGTTGAAAAACTCAAATTTTGTAAGTTTAGCGAAGGCCATGTTCTTAGATTCGTTTATTTAAGCGGTTCACTATGGTCCTAGACAATTTCCGTTTAACCATCCTTTGGTATATATTATGAAAGCAAGGTGAAAAACTCAAATTTTCTCGTTGGATTCGGCTATTTAAACTGTCCATGAAGGTCCTAAACAACTTCTACGGAACCACCCCTTGGTATTATGAGCACAAGTTGAAAAAAACTCAAATTTTGTAAGTTTAGCGAAGGCCATGGTCTTAGATTCGTTTATTTTGAGCGGTTCATGATGGTCCTAAGACAACTTCCGTTTAACCATCCTTTGGTATTATGAAAGCAGGCGAAAAACTCAAATTTTCTAGTTGGATTTGGCTACTTAAACGGTCGATGATGGTCCTAAACAATTTCTACGGACCCACCCCTTTGGTATTATGAGAACAAGTTGAAAAACTCAAATTTTGTAAGTTTAGCGAAGGCCATGGTTAGACATTCGTTTATGTTAAGCGGTTCATGATGGTCCTAGACAATTTCCGTTTAACCATCCTTTGGTATTATGAAAGCAAGGCGAAAAACTCAAATTTTTCCTCGTTGGATTCGGCTATTTAAACGGTCCATGATGGTCCTAAACAACTTCTACGGAACCACCCCTTGGTATTATGAGAACAAGTTGGAAAACTCAAATTTTGTAAGATTAGCGAAGGCCATGGTCTTAGATTCGTTTATTTAAGCGGTCCATGAGGGTCCTAGACAACTTCCGTTTAACCATCCTTTGGTATATATTATGAAAGCAAGGTGGAAAACTCAAATTTTCTCGTTGGATTCGGCTATTTAAACGGTCCATGAAGGTCCTAAACAATTTCGACGGAACCACCCCTTGGTATTATGAGGCGCCACAAGTTGAAAAACTCAAATTTTGTAAGTTTAGCTAAGGCCATGGTCTTAGATTCGTTTATTTAAGCGGTTCATGATGGTCCTAGACAATTTCCGTTTAACCATCCATTGGTATTATGAAAGCAAGGCGAAAAACTCAAATTTTCTCGTTGGATTCGGCTATTCAAACGGTCCATGATGGTCCTAAACAATTTCTACGGAACCACCCCTTGGTATTATGAAAACAAGTTGAAAAACTCAAATTTTGTAAGTTTAGCGAAGGCCATGGTCTTAGATTCGTTTATTTAAGCGGTTCATGATGGTCCTAGACAATTTCCGTTTAACCATCCTTTGGTATTATGAAAGCAAGGCGAAAAACTCAAATTTTCTCGTTGGATTCGGCTATTTAAACGGTCCATGATGGTCCTAAACAATTTCTACGGAACCACCCCTTGGTATTATGAGAACAAGTTGAAAAACTCAAATTTTGTAAGTTTAGCGAAGGCCATGGTCTTAGATTCGTTTATTTAAGCGGTCCATGATGGTCCTAGACAATTTCCGTTTAACCATCCTTTGGTATATATTATGAAAGCAAGGTGAAAAACTCAAATTTTCTCGTTGGATTCGGCTATTTAAACGGTCCATGAAGGTCCTAAACAATTTCTACGGAACCACCCCTTGGTATTATGAGCACAAGTTGAAAAACTCAAATTTTGTAAGTTTAGCGAAGGCCATGGTCTTAGATTCGTTTATTTAAGCGGTTCATGATGGTCCTAGACAATTTCCGTTTAACCATCCTTTGGTATTATGAAAGCAAGGCGAAAAACTCAAATTTTCTCGTTGGATTCGGCTATTTAAACGGTCCATGATGGTCCTAAACAATTTCTACGGAACCACCCCTTGGTATTATGAGAACAAGTTGAAAAACTCAAATTTTGTAAGTTTAGCGAAGGCCATGGTCTTAGATTCGTTTATTTAAGCGGTTCATGATGGTCCTAGACAATTTCCGTTTAACCATCCTTTGGTATTATGAAAGCAAGGCGAAAAACTCAAATTTTCTCGTTGGATTCGGCTATTTAAACGGTCCATGATGGTCCTAAACAACTTCTACGGAACCACACCTTTTTATTATGAGCACAAGATGAAAACTAAAATTTTGTAAGTTTAGCGTAGTCCATCATGGTCTTAGATTCGTTTATTTAAGCGGTTCATGATGGTCCTAGACAATTTCCGTTTAACCATCCTTTGGTATTATGAAAGCAAGGCGAAAAACTCAAATTTTCTCGTTGGATTCGGCTATTTAAACGGTCCATGATGGTCCTAAACAATTTCTACGGAACCACCCCTTGGTATTATGAGAACAAGTTGAAAAACTCAAATTTTGTAAGTTTAGCGAAGGCCATGGTCTTAGATTCGTTTATTTAAGCGGTTCATGATGGTCCTAGACAATTTCCGTTTAACCATCCTTTGGTATTATGAAAGCAAGGCGAAAAACTCAAATTTTCTCGTTGGATTCGGCTATTTAAACGGTCCATGATGGTCCTAAACAATTTCTACGGAACCACCACTTGGTATTATGCGCATAAGTTGAAAAACTCCAATTGGGTCAAAATGTTAGATATATACTTACAATATTCCTAAATGACAAACAATATTTGTTTAGATTCTGGTTAGGACAGTGCAGGTTGTCAACAAGAATTGGTCGATAGGTACATACAGTTGTGGTGGGCAATTGAAAAGTTTTTTTCCGGTGTCTGTGCATTTTTACTCGGTACTATTGATGTTGGCATTGATGTGCTGAAGCTAGATGTACGCAGATACATTCAAAGTTAATATTATTAATTGGTAGTCGTTTATTTACCTCGTTTTGGTGTTATACAATATTAAACCGTTCCTTCTGTATGAAATGTTTCAGTATTAAAAGTGACAATGGGATTTATTGAAGGCACGATATTATTCTTTAGGTTATAACTTTTAATTACTTATTGATACCGCTGAACCGGGACATGCTTGCCCACACAGACAGGCAATTTGAGGGTTTAACCTGGTTTGTTTATAGGCTTCCAGTTGATGAGAATAGAGGTGAATTTTTATTCTAGCTATACCGGTTTATATATATATTGAAGTCACGATTTTTTTCTGGTGTTATAACTTTTAATTACTTATTGATACCGCTGAACCGGAACATGCTTGCCCACACAGTCAGGCCATTTGAGGGCTTAACCTGGTTAGTTTATAGGCTTTTAGTTGATGAGCCTGGAGGTCAATTGCTAGCAGTTCGAACATGAGGTAAACCAATTCGGTAATATCCTGTGTAGCAAAAGAAAGTGGTTGAAATCGATATTGCAACAGCAACACCAGGCTGAGCCTTATTTCTTTTTACATTCCGGGCACATAGCTATGAGTGATGCTACAGTTAGTTATCTCTTTTTAGGTGAATGAATTTTTGTTATTCTGTCACGTACTATGTATGCTTTTTGATCAGTACCAAAATAAAGTATATCCTAACAAACTTAGAGCTGGATTTTGTACACAAACTGCAAATTTTTGCTAATTTGCGTTCTTCATATTATATTCTGTTCTTGTCACAATGGCTTAGATCTTGCTGCTTGTTCAATTTCATATGACTTTTGTGGCCTAGGCCTAGTACATGGCTCATATGGGAACGTTAGCTAAGGCTAAGACTAAGGCTTAGTATATCGAGAACGGCGTGATCATTTGTGTTGGGCCCCTAATGTTGACATGGATCATTTTTGTTATAGCCAAACGTTAATGTAATATGATCTTTCATTTCCAAGATAGCATCGAATATGCTGTCACATTTTATAATTACATTGTCATATATTGTTTAGTTCCGAAACAGACTCTAGTGATATTAGTATAGCGGCATATTTATTGTTTAAAACGATGTTGTAGCATATGACTGCCAAGTATCCGAATGGTCACGCTGGGAGCGATGCGAATTGCCAACAAATGATTCCCATCAACATGGCACCGATCGTGGTGGTTCAAATCGTAGCAATGGTGATCTCAATTGCGGTCCAGGTAAAGGACTTTGGCTAACTGTAATTGCTTTATTTTTACTTGTTTTTTTGCAGACGACAGATTAAGTTAGCACCGGTTTTGGCAGCAATACGTATTTTGCATTACTTCGTTCAGTTACGTATTGCTCAATGAGTGATATCGCATGGGTTACGACTGACATATTCCACGCGTGGTTCAAATGTTCGTGGGAAACTATGGCTGGAACTTAGATTAATTCTGCTGTATAGTTTACGGTCACATCTCTCCACACCGTTGAGCTCGCCCGGTGTGAGAATGTTTCTGTCATGAAGCCTGTTTCAGGCATTGGACGTTGCATGTTTCGTGCCGTTGAAAGCCTTCTACGAGAGGGAACTGATGGGAGCACGTTCGGCGAACTGGACCTCGTGAACCGCTAGGTCGGGCTGCGTTTGTCAATTCTCATCAATCGCATTTGAAGTCATATCCTCAGTGAGCGCAAAGTCAGACGCGGGATTTGCCGCAACTGGGGTTTAGCCGGTCAATACCGAAAAATACAACGTCGAGCAACTGGATAAGATAAAACTAAAGTCTTACTTTCGTTTGGGGCGGGACCAGGGAAGTCCGGTTGAGAATGCCCATTTCGATGCTATTCTTCCTGAGGATGTGGTTCTAGCTGCTCGTGCGACAGTGTCGATCATGGCTGTAGTGATTATGAGGGTGATGAAGACACAGTGGAGGGATTTTGGCAGGAGCCATGCTGTACGACGACCCTCACTCCGTCAGTTTCAACTAGTAAAATTGCCGGTCATGCTACTTACCGCACACCACCGTCTTCTTGAGCATCTTTACTTTCGGATACTTTCACGCCCGGTTTCATTAGCCATTAAGCCTTTGGCGTCTCCAGCGGCATGATCCGCCAGGGATGCAATATTCAATGGTGCTGGTCTCAGCAGATGAAACTTCGTGCGAGGCCGTCATGAAGTCTCGTGGACGGCCGAAGTCCAGCGCGTCTTCGGCTAAACGGCATCATGTCTCGATGCACGGTGCCTAATAGTACACATGAAGCACACGTTTGGCATAAGCAAAGCGCAGAGCTCTAAGAAAACACGCCGTTAAACAGTTGTCCTCTGCTAGCCCGGATGCTACAATTGGTAATCAATCACCTTGAAAAAAGCATCGTAAAAAACCGTTTAGTCACCCGACGAAAGTTCGTTAGGACTGCCCACAGCGTAAAATTGCAGTCGAGTACAGAGCCAGGACTGCTTTTTTAGTTCAGATCACCCCACCCTTACGAAAGGTCGATCCGGACAGGATCTATTCGGAGTTCGCCAGAGAGAGGCACTGGCGGTTCCAGCGCGTCGCTAAATTAAACTTGCCATTACCAAAAAACTCTTAATCTGTTATCATGCACTGGGTATGAGTATTGCGATAGTGACAGCACACATCCGCTAGTAGCATGCAGCGCTAATGTTCATTCAGAGTCTCTACTTAAATATGTGACGAACGATATTTTGCAATTCGGTGTTGGCGGTTAGAAATTTGTGCTGAACGGCAGGGCTGGTGATTTCGTTGGCGCCACGGATTTCACCGAGCTCCATGCTGCTGTGACTGGTTTAAAAGCCTCCCATGATACAAATCTGAGGACGCTTATGTATATATATAAATGACACATCTGTTTACTAACTCTCGCCTGAGCGCCTATTATATAGACTTCCCTTCTATTCTGATTAATCACACCTCAGTTCGGCCACTTTTTATGCTGAATGGGGCTTTTGGTGCATAATTGGCGGAAAGTCCGGTTTTCTGCTGGTGCTGCTGCATTGTTTTCAGCCGACGTTACAAGTCGACGATAGACGGCTGGGATGACGATGGACGGATGGGCAATGTCGATGTGAATCACTTGAGATAATGGTGAGTTTCGTTGCTACACCTTGAGCGTGCGGCTTATCGACCTTTCGTAAGGGTGGGGTGATCTGAACTAAAAAAACAGTCCTGGCTCTATTCTCAACTGCAATTTTACGCTGTGGTCCTAACGAACTTTCGTCGGGTGACTAAACGGTTTTTTACGATGCTTTTTTCAAGGTGATTGCAAATTCCCCATTGTAGCATCCGGCTAAGAAAGGAGGAACTTAACGGCGCATCTTCTTAGGGTCTGCGCTTTGCTTATGCCAAACGTGGTGCTTTACTGTGTTATCTCACACCGTGCGGCATCGACGTGGTTTTTGCGAACGCGCTGCGGACTTCGGCCGTCACAAACTTCATGAGCGCTCCGCGCGAAGTTTCATCCTGCTGAGACCAGCACCATTGATATTTGCATCCCTGGCGGATCCTGCTGGAGCGCGAAGGCTTATGGCTAATGAAACCGGGCGCTGAAACGTGTCCGAAAGTAAACATGCTCAAAGCGTGGTGTGCGGTTAATAGCATGACCCGGCAATTTTACTAGTTGTTGACAGAGTGAGGTCTCCGTCATTACGGCATGGCTCCTCAATCCCTCCACTGTTGTCTTCATCTCGCCCTCCATAATCACTCACGATCGACACTGCTCGCACGAGCAGCTCAACATTGTCTCAGCGAT